>JAJIBD010025950.1:0-68570 GCA_021461705.1 Cryptotis parvus | reverse complement strand
CTGGGTCTGTGTCGGGAACGCCGCCGGGTCCCCGACAGTGTGTCAGGACAGAGGTTGTCTTCTACCTCCGAGGACGCCGGAGAACAGATGAAAACTCACGAAGTTCGGTGCAGTTCCAAAAAAAAGGCTTTTAATAGTACAATAGCTCTTCCACAGCGCCCCAATATAATGAACAAACTTTAGCTCTGGTCCGAACTTAGACCATATAAAAGAGTCTAAGTCTCCCACCAAAGAGAGAGAGAATCTCACCCAAGCTGAGCCCTACCCAGAAGATGGAGCAAAAGGCCAAAGAGCAAAAAGCCAAAAGCCAAAAGCTGCAAGGCCGAGGAGCCAAAAACCAAAAGCTAAAGGCCCAAAAGGCAGAAGGTGAAGGGGCCTCAAGTCAGCACCTTATATACACCAAAGTAATCCAATTGGGAGGGTCATGTCAACAAAGAACTCTAAACAGAGTGTAGTGCCACACCCTGTTGCAGGTATAAACAAAGGCTATGCCAAGGTCTAATCCTTTTTATCAAGATTATCTCTTATGTAAAACACTGGAGAGAGAGAGAGAGGGCTGATATAAAAGTAATACATCTTAACTTCATGAGCTTCATGTAATCTAGATGGTACCCACAAGATCCTTCTTATTATTATCTGCACCAGGGTGATTCTGAGTATCTTGTTCTCGTGTACTGAAAGGGTCACACTCGCCTAGCTTAGAGCAAACTAGTATGATCCTTCCTATAGTCTTCCTATAGTCTTAGCGTAGCCAGGGTGGTAGTCTCCTGGTAAATTCTAACTGTCCCACGCTGGGTGCAGTGGGTATAAAGAGGGAGCTGTGCCCAATCTAGAAAACATAGAAGTCTTAGTAGATGTATAAGTCAGAAGTTATTCAATCAAGGTGACTTCTGTAACTGCCACACCCTCTAGCAGTGTTTACATAGAAGAGAGATCTCATTAGAATGAACCTTGACTTAAGTAGATTAAGCTGGGAGTGGGCAAAACAACAAAACTCCCAGAATAGCTAAACCTGTCCTCCAACAGGTCTGGGCCTCTTTGGAAACAGGCAAGGCCCATAAACCTGGTGCAAAGGTCAAGGGAAGGTGTGCGGGGGTGTCCTTGAATACCTTCCCTTTTCACACTCCCCATCCTTTTTTCCCCCTTCTCCCTACAGCTGGGGTGGCATGAGGGGGCCTGATTCTGACTCACCCACACTTCGAGAGCCTCTGACTCACTGAGCTCTGGTGTTCTTCCAACTCTGCCTTAGAACACTGTGGGTTCCCTTACCCAGCTGCCCGGGAGCGGTCCAACTGTTCAGATGTGCTCCATTCGGCCCTGAATGACACCAAATTCATTAGTAAATGAGACACACAAGCAAGAATCAAAGAGTCCCCAGCAACCAACCCGGCTTAGGCAAGTCTTAGACTGTGTGGATGCCAAGACAAATGTGCAACCCCGTTAGAATTAATGAAGCATTTGCAGTGGGCATCCAGAGCTGGCATTCACACTGGTCGGAATATGGATCATTTCAAGTTTACTTTTTTTAAGTATCAAAAGATCAGAGTCTCCTCTAAATATGAGTTAGCAAAAAGCAAACCACCGTTTACATTTAACTATACATTAGAAGAAAACATTCTCTTTATTCATTCTTTCAGGTCGCTGTGTAATAATATACCCTTGTCAACTTTGGGAATTTGCAAGAGCTCGCATTTATCAAAAAGTTAAACAGGCTTTCATGTAGCTGCTGAAAAGAATGTACCGTTGGCTCTTCCCCATGGGCAAAGCGGCAGGTGTTTCTTCAAGAACGTGAAGGGCCTCTGTGTTCACCTCATTGTTCCTGATGGCTATTTTAATCGCTGCACAGCAATTCCACTTCCAAAAAGAATGTTGTTGGTTGGAATTTTGGCATAGCACCATCTTCCTTTCCATCGCTGACTCTGGCTCTCCCGGCGGGACCTGTCCGTGTTTATTTACCATCCACACGCTTTGTCCTCGCCTCTGATAACTTGGCTTACTCCAACTGTAAAACTTCCATTTCCAGAATTTATCAGCTTCCGTGAGGTGGTTTTAATATTAGGTTCAAAATGTTCCCATCCCTGTCGTTAATATCCTGCATAGCTGCAGGGAACGCCATCCTTGGGGTGGGGGTTGGCCTCGGCTCCATTTTTTAGGAACAGGCATTTGTATGTTGGGGGTAGTGACACCCACCCCCACCCCCAATCCCCTGATCCACACTCTCTTGTCTTTGGGTTTGACAAACCAAACAGCTCATTTTCCGCCTGCTCTGACATCTTTTTTTAATCCATTTTTCCCCCTCCCGTGTCCACACTCCCAGCAGTGCTGGGAATCGAACCCAGAACCTCCCATCTGTAAAAGCATGAGCCCTACCCCTGGAGCCACTTCCCTGGTCCTGCTCTGACCTCTACTTACTGTACATGAAATGCTTATTTCATGGTCAGAGGCCTTTAGTGGGATTCCTGTTACCTCCCTTGACTGCGTTTTTGGAAAAATGTTTCCCTAGTATTTTGTTCTGCAAGAAACAAAACTGAGCCTTGTTGTGCAGAAACTCCGTTAATGTCTTCCCTGGTGTGTGTGTGGGGGCGCCCCCACTGCTCCAAGTTCTGGGGATGGGCCACCTCCCTCCCCTTACTGCCCAGCCTTCCAGCACCTCTGTTGGGTGGGACAAAGGATGTTTTAAGAGAAAAAGGAGCCGCCCACGTTGGTGCAGCTCTCGCCAGCGCCAGACCCGCCTCCAACACCACGTGTGTTCAAGCTCTTAGCTGGATTGTTCGCACAGCTTTGCTCCAAAATGTAAAGCCCCATTGCCCACTGCAAGTCTTAATGAAAAGCAGCTCATAAGCAAGTTACGTAAGCTAATTGTAATCCAGGGATCAGCTCGATTATATTCTTTAAAGAAATAGCACCTATTTTCCTGACCTGATTTAGAAAAAGAAACCCAGAGGGGTATAACACACACACACACACACACACACACACACACACACACACACACACACACACACACACACACACTATAGTTCCAGTTCAGCACTTGGCTGCCTGCACTCATTCTAATGAGAACACTTGTAAATAATTCAAAAACAATAACTTTTAAGAACATTAAGCCTAACTTAGCTCAGGGTTATATCTCAAAGCAGCTTTAGTGGCTCAAAGCAAATTGTAAATGATGGTGAAATATGGAGCAAATATTTTTTGCAGGAAATTTGGGCACTTAGCTTCATTGCCGCATAATTCAACCCATGTGGAGTGCGGAGTCAAGGCGAAAGGCGGAGGATTGAGGAGGGACCGGCCTGCTCTCAGGGAAGCTTCTGCTCTGGTTGGGGGCGGGCTTCATGCTGTCCCCACTCTGGGTTCCATGCTGGGAACAGATCGCAGGGAACAGACATGAGCAGAGATCACATGTGCACGGAAGGGAGACAGGGCTGCTGGGGGCTGGGGGCTGGGTGTCAGGTCAGCAATTTCCCTCTCTGGGAACTTTCCTGTACATTGAAAACATTCTAAACTGCAGTTTATTTTTGAAAGCCTAGATAGGGAAAAAGAGTGGCACGCAAATAGAAACGCATTCATCCTTGTTGCTGGTTTATAGAAATAAAACCAGTCCGCCTAACAGGCAGCTTCTTAAGCGGCACGATTGTTCCGTGAACTGGAAAAGCCCAGAACTGCATGAATCATTGGCCTGATTTGTGGTAACAGGGTGTCATGAGTCAACGACTGATTGGGCCTTTGGTCCTGACATAAACCTTGTTTGATTGATTTATTCTGGATTTATTAGGATAATATAATAAATCACTTACAGCCCTACATTTCACCTCCTTGCATGCTCCCCAGCCCCCGGCGTGTAGTAACCACTTGCTTACATTTAGTTTGGATCATGCCTTCGTGTTTATTTACCCTGAACTCAAATAGGGGCCGGGCCTAAACACTCAGCTTTGGTTCTGAGTTTCTCTTAAGACATGTTCTCTCCCTGGGACTTGTTCTCTGAGCTCACTACTGAGGGTTGATCAGTCATGTTGTTGCTACAGTTGATTCATTTCTACTAGTTTATAATATTGTTTATTTTTGTTTTGCTGAGAGATACCTAGCGGTGATCAGGGCTTACTCCTGGATCTATGCTCAAGGATCACTCGTGGCAGAGCTGTGGTGTCGGGAGAACCATGTAGGATGTCAGAAATTGAACCCCGGTCGATCACATGCAAAAGCAAACACCATACTCCCCTGTACTATCTATTCAGCCTGAGGTTTTAGTCTTTGTGTCAGACCCGAACATCTGAAGAATCTGCCATCGGTGCTCATCAATACACTAGCTCGGCTCTTCACCGGCTACCTGTCCAATGCAAGGTGCCCCTCCCAATGGAAAACCAGCAGGACAGTTCTACTGTTCAAGAAGGGAGACATTCATGACATCGGCAACTATCGCCCCATCTGCCTGTTGTCTGTCATCTACAAGCTGTTTACACGAGTCATCCTGAACAGGATTAGCAGAACACTAGATGAAGGTCAACCATGCGAGCAAGCAGGTTTCCGGAAAGGATTCAGCACAATCGACCATATCCACACAGTAACCAAGCTCATTGAGGTTTGTAGGGAGTACAAGATGCCGCTCTGTCTCACGTTCATTGATTTACAGAAAGCCTTTTGATTCTGTGGAGACTGAAGCAGTCATCGAAGCCCTAGTCAAACAGGGTGTTCAAACCCAATACATCAAGATCCTTCGTGAGCTGTATTATGGATTCACCACCAGGATCTCACCATTCTACAAAGAAGTGATCATTGATGTCAAAAGAGGGGGTTCGACAGGGTGATACCATCTCACCAAAACTCTTCAGTGCCACCCTCGAGAACATCATGAGACAATTAGAATGGGAAGGAATGGGAGTGAAGATAGATGGTCGGCAACTACACCACCTCCGCTTCGCTGATGACATCGTTCTAATAACACCAAACATTAGCCAAGCGGCACAAATGCTGGCTGACTTTGACCGAGAATGTGGAAAGGTAGGTCTACAGCTGAATCTGAAGAAAACTATGTTCATGAGAAATGAACTAGTTCCAGAGGCCCCATTCTCTCTCAATGGAACAAACATCTCTGAATGCAGCAGTTATGTGTACCTAGGTCGAGAAGTCAACATGATGAATGACCTAAAACCTGAGCTGCGCAGGAGGAAGAGAGCGGCATGGAATGCCTTCAAAGGCATCGAAGAAATAGCTAAAAGGACAAAGAACCTCCGGCTCCGGGCACATCTCTTTGACTCCACTGTTCTCCCTGCATTAACATACGCCTCAGAGACCTGGGCCCTACGAAAGCAGGATGAGAATGCTATTCGGGTCTCCCAGAGAGGCATCGAAAGAGCTATGCTTGGAATATCACGTCTCACTCAAGTGAGAGAAGGAATCCGGAGTTCTGACCTCCGTCGCTATTCCAGAATCAGGGACGCTGTCTCGTTTGCCAAGGCATCGAAAATCAGATGGGCTGGACATGTAATGCGATTTGGAGACAACCGCTGGACTAGAGCCGTTACCGACTGGATCCCACGGGATGTCAAAAGATCACGTGGCCGCCCACCTACAAGATGGTCAGACTTCCTTGTTAAGACCCTGAAGGAACGGTTTGAGGCTCTTCATATTCCTGAATCAACCAGATGCCATTGGGCTACATTGGCACGTGATAGGGTCCAATGGAAATGTTACTGGCGCCCGCTCGAGCAAATCGATGAGTAACGGGATTCAAGTGATCAAGTGATCAAGTGATCAAGTTGTTGTTTGGGGGTCAACCCTGGCCATATTTAGGAGTTACTCCTGGCTCTGTGTTCAGGAATCACTCCTGGCTGTGCTTGGGGGACCATACGGGATGCTGGGGATCAAACCCGCGTCAGCCATGTGCCAGGCAAGTTCCCAACCCACTGTACTATCTCTCCAGCTCAAGTCTTAAAGCTGTTTCAGAATAAAACCTCAACTTAACAGCCACACAGAAGAGTTACTGGAATAATGTCCAAAAATAATTCACTTACAGAAACTAAGTTACGTGTGTGGGGAGGAAGCTGGAGTATATGAATTCTTGCCCTCTGAGATAAAGGAAAATGTGAATTATTTACTGATTCCATGTCAGTTAGAATTTGGTTTGACCGAACCGTAACACCCCAATTAACAACAGCTTCAACATATGTACTGCTCTTGTACAAAACCTGGAACTGAAGGCCTCGGGCTGACGGGACAAGGTCCAGGATGCTGCCACAGATTCGGGCTTCCGTGTTGGTGCTCCTTAGGGGTGATCTTTATCTGTAGAGTCCCGGAGGGCTGCCCAAATTCTGGTCTCCCCATGTGCTTCTTAGCTGTGAGAAGGACAAAGGCGAGGAAGAAGAGCATCTGTCTTTCACTCAAGGGACGCATTTCCTTACACAGCACACAACATCCTGTGGACATAGTGAGGCACTGGGGAGTTTTAGTGGAGAGTGGAAAATGGGCATCCGGGCACTCAGCTGAAAGGGAAGGTGCTGTTCTTAGCGCAGAATGGGAACAAAGATTTGGAAGCCTAGAAGATAGTTGTGAGCTCAAGTGGATCGCTCAGCCAGACACTGCTTGCCTTGCTTATGTGAGGCCCCGGGTTCAATCCCCAGCACTGCCCAAAGGAAAATGGTTCGATTTGGAACTGGAAGGAAAACAGCACAGCCAGATTTATGCTGAAAAGTATGAAAGAGAGAGGCCTGAGAGATGGTATAGGTGTTAGCTAAGGTGCCTAAGACAGGCAATCCTGTCTAATGTAGCCAACCCTGGTTTAATAGGTTTCCCATACACTGCCAGGAGTGACTCTCCACCCATATAAAAAGAAAGAGAAGAAAGCAAGTAACATCACCACCTACTAATTATCATTGTTAGCTTTGCATTATGTTTTGTTTTGGGGCCACACCTGGCAGTGCTCAGGGCTTATTCCTGGTTCTTTGCTCAGGGATCACTCCTTGCAGGGCTCTTGGACACTATATGTGGTGCCAAGGATCCAACGTAGGTGAGCCACGCTGCGAGGCCCTCCCTGATGTTCCTATCTCTTTGGCCCTCCTTCAGGGCTTTCATTCATTGCCTAATTACATGTATATCACAAGTATATCCACATCTATACTTCTACTTGTAGAAAATATCTGTCCTTTATTTTGAAGGGTCTAAGCTTGATTATTACCAAAAGTCCACAGGAAAGATGCTAGGTCATGTTTTCTCTTTTCTTCCCTCCCACCCATTTCCCCTGTCATTGCTACTGTTGATATTGATGCAACAACCAGGGTCTGCACCTGCGCCTTCACTGGGGTACTCACCACGGGGTTCCCACCTGCTCTTGCTGGAGCTTACGGCTGAGTTAGGGGCTGCTGCAGAGCTCACACAGGTTTTACACTTCCTGAGGTTAGTGCTCACACACCCAGTGAGCACACACTTTAGTTGTAGTGCTCACTGGGGGTCAGGGGGTGAGGGTTAGACACATTTGGCTGCAACTGAGCCAGAAGTTGTTTATTGTGCCTGGGATTGCAGATAGCAGAGCTGCCAGATCCAAGCAGAATAGTGATCAGGGCTTACTCCTGGCTTCTAGAATCATAATCAGAGCATGGGGAAAACTGGGAATTTGAACTCCATGTGTTGCAGAACACTGTTGTCCAGAGCCTCTGCATCTTTCCTGGAGTTACCTCCTGCAGGCCACTTTGTAGATGGGGTAGAAAACAGTTTGGATCTGTGACTTTATGTGGCAATATATCTTTACCGTGTATCACTGTATCACTGTCTTCCCATTGTTCATCAATTTGCTCGAGTGGGCACTAGTAACATCTCCATTAGTCCTGTCACAAGCAAGTGCAACCCAAGGGCATCTACTTGCTACAGGGACAGGAGGAGCCCGAAGCCATTCTTCAGGTTATGGGACTGAGGTCCATAATAGTTACTAGTCTTTGGCATAAAAAGTAAATAAAACACGGTAGCTTGCCAGGCTTTACCGTGTAGGTGGTATAGTCTCAGTAGAAGGCTCTCAACCCGAGCATTTACTGATGAAACTTAAAGGGGGAAGATCAGGTTTTCTCTTGGATGGAGCTCTGAGGAACTATGGAGTCTGGATGTTGAGAATGACTTACCGTGTATTCAATGTTAACTGATAAAAATATTTTCTCGGGGCTGGAGGGATAGCCCAGCGGGTAGGGCATTTGCCTTGCACGCTGCCGGCCCATGCCGGCCCGGGTTCGATCTCCGGCATCCCATATGGTCCCCCGAGCACCGCCAGGAGTAATTCCTGAGTGTAGAGCCAGGAGAAAACTCCTGAGCATTGCCGGGTGTGACCCAAAAAGCAAAAAATAAAAAAAAAATATTTTCTCTAATGCTACCACAATCACCATGGGACTAGATAGATCTTACCAGTATTTTTACCTGGCTGTGTTGGATCTCTAAGTATAATATAGTTAAAATTAGATCAGAGAGAAATGCTGTTTGCCTCCAAGCAAGCAAACGTGGCTTTCTAATAAGTCCAAAGGCTAATATCCAAAACAACTATGAAGTAAAGACAAGGATCTTGTGAAGGCTTGGAGAAATATATACCTGGCTATAGAATATCCATGGTACAGATACATGCCCTTCCCCCCACTCTGCATAGGGCCTGGCAGGGAAACTTTAAGGGAAGATCTTGACTGGGGCAATATTAACATTTCAATAAGACTAAGTGAGGTCCTGGGAGAGGCTCTTGGGGATTGACCCTAATTGCTCTTCCTTGATGTGGGCCTCACTCTCCGCCCTGACAAGCAAGCTGTTACTGACTGGATCCCACGGAATGTCAAAAGATCACGTGGCCACCCACCTACAAGATGGTCAGACTTCTTCATCAAGACCCTGAACGAGCAGTTTGAGGCTCTTTGTATTCCTGAAGCAACCAGATGCCATTGGGCTACACTGGCACATGATAGGGTCAAATGGAAATGTCACTGGTGCCCGCTTGAGCAAATCGATGAATAACGGGATATCAAATGATCAAGTGATGTGGGCAGATCAGGACTGAAAAGGATATAAAAGCAGTAGCCCTCCTCTCTCCTCTCCTCCACTCTTCCTCTTCGCCCTTTTCCTCTGCTCTCCTCCGTTCTCTGACCTGTTGGGCCTTAACAGGTGGTTGCGGCCATATTGGCCTAGGATTCTAAACCTGCACATGGCCAGGCCCCAGTTAGAAACCTAAAAGTCTGGGAGTTTCCTATTACTGAATTGTATGCCAGAACAAGTGTGAGTAAAGACTTTCAAACTTTGCTAGATTCGCGAGTCTTTCTCTGTACCCTGGCTGCTGATCCCCTGGGGCAGAAGAGGATCCCTGACTCTCGTCCCAGATTTTGTCGAAAACCCAGCGTTCTCCAACACTCATGACCAAACACTTCCAAAACAGGAGCAAGCTCCCAAGCTGGTCCCCCAGACCTTCCCTCTGAATTAAACTTCATATGGAAGGCCACTTTGGCTTAACTAGAGAAAAGAGGAAAATACAGTCTATAACCGCACTTTTATAGCTCGGAGTTTTGCCAAATGCAAAGTAATGTTAGCTATGTAGAAGGTATTCTGGAATAAGAATATGGAAATTAATGAATGAATTAATGTTGGGTTTTGGACCATGCCCAGCAGTGCTCAGGGCCTAGTCTGGCTCAGAACTCAGGTGTGACCCCTCATGGTGCTCAGAGGACCATATGTGGTGGCAGGGATTCAATGGGGGGTCGCCCTCATGCAAAGCAAGTGTCCTACCTCCTGCTCTGCCTCTCCAGGATAAAGGTGCACTAAGGAGCATAAATACAGGGAAGTGCTGCAAAGAGCAACATCAAGCACCTCCTACCAGAAGAACAGGAGGCGGAATCTTTGGGGATCTACTTTATCTAAGTGTCAGGGAATGCTGGGTGCCCCTAAAAAATCTGGGAGCAGGGTCAGTGATCCCCTTCTGCCCCAGGGGATCGACAGTTGGTAAAGAGAAAGACACGAGAATCTAGCAAAGTTTCAAAAGGTTACTCTCACAGGTTCTGGTATACAATTCAACAATAGGAAAACCCCGGACTTTGGATTCCTGGCTGGGTCTCGCCACGTGTAGGTTTAGAATCCTTGGCCAAGATGGCTGCCACCACGTGCCAAGACCCAACAGGGAAAAGAACAGAGAGGAGTAGAGCAGAAGGAAAGGCGAAGAGGCAAAAGGTGAAAGGACAAAAGACGCAGAAGAAAGCAGGCTACAGCTTTCATCTTTTCAATACAGATGGCCCACACCAACAGGAAGCAGTTAGGGTCAAACCCCCTCAGGTAACTTCTCCCAAGACCTCCTGTAGGTCCATTGAGGTGTTAATGCTGCCCAGCCAAGATCTACCTTGGAAGTGCCCTACAGGGTAGAGTGGAGGAGGGCAGCTGAGCTGAACTGTATCTCAGAATACAAAAGAATGCATCTGTACCAATGGATATTCTACAACCAGGTATATATTTCTCCAAGCCTTCACAAGAGTCTTGTCTTCACTTCATAGTTGTTTTGTATATTAGCCTTTAGACTTATTAAAGAGCCATGCGTGCTTGCATGGAGGCAAATAGCACAAGCAAACAGACCTCTAAAGTCTAATTACTTAGAGGTCCAACGTGGCCAGGTAAATATACTGGTAAGATCTAGCTAGTTCCATGATGATTGTGGCAGTGTGAGAGAAAATATTTATACCAGCCAATATAGAATACATGGTAAGATATCACTTGATCACTTGACATCCTGTTATTCATCAATTTGCTCAAGCGGGCACCAGTAATATTTCCATTTGACCCTGTCACATGTCAGTGTAGCCCAATGGCATCTGCTTGCTTCAGGAATATGAAGAGCCTCAAACCATACATTCAGAGTCTTGACGAAAAAGTCTGACTATCTTGCAGGAGGGCGGCCACGTGATCTTTTTGACATCCAATGGGATCCATTCG
Source organism: Cryptotis parvus (assembly GCA_021461705.1). Taxonomy (NCBI): domain Eukaryota; kingdom Metazoa; phylum Chordata; class Mammalia; order Eulipotyphla; family Soricidae; genus Cryptotis; species Cryptotis parvus. Next base: position 57,644 of record JAJIBD010025950.1, on the reverse strand, counting down.
GTAACAGCTCTAGTCCAGCGGTCATCTCCAAATCTCATTACCTGTGTCCAGTCCATCTGATTTTTGACGCCTTGGCAAACGAGACAGTGTCCCTGACTCTGGATTGCTGACGGAGGTTGGAACTCCGATTCCTTCTCTCATTTGAGTGAGGCGTGATATTCCAAGCATACTTCTTTCGATTCCTCTTTGGGAGACCCGAATAGCGTTCTCATCTTGCTTTCGCAGGGGCCCAGGTCTCTGAGGCATATGTTAATGCAGGGAGAACGGTGCAGTCAAGTCGAAGAGATGTGCCCGGAGCCAGAGGTTCTTTGTCCTTTTAGCTATTATATGGTGAGATATACTGCCACATATCAAACTGTTTTCCACCCCCTATCTACAAAGTGGCCTGCAGGAGGCAACTCCAGGCAAGATGCAGAGACTCTAGGCAACAGTGTACTGCAACAAAGAATCTTCTAGATAGATATAACAACCAGGCAAATGATCTTGGTCATAAGAAAGGACCACTTCATAGAGCTGCAAATTCAACTCAACAAATTTACTAGAACTTAATAAGTGTTAGATGCTTGAGTACTAAACAGGAGTAAAGTCTGGTCCCTGTTTTCCCAGTGATCACAACCTAGTATGGAGGCAGAGAGGTACCCATGGAGATGGGATGACATTTACAACTTGCCAAATACCAGACTAAATGCTCTGCATGAATATTCATAACAACTTATTCACATCCCCATTGGGCAACTTATAGGTTGTAATTTGGTGGAGGTCACAAAGCTAGAAAGTGGTAGAGCTGGGATTCTAACCCCTGTGTGTCTGACGGTAGATTCCGAGCTCGGGCCTGTGACAAGCTAAGGACCTGGTGTCTAATGTTTTTCACAAAATTCAGAGGAACCACACTTGGAAAAACATCAAACATCTGCCAAGGGAAAGCTTAGTAGGTATAAAATGGGAGAAGAAGGTGGGGCCGGAGTCACTGTACAGTGGGTAGGGGACCATCTGTATCCCATAGAGGATCCCCGAGCACTGCCAGGAGTAATCCCTGAGTGCAGAGCCAGGAATGACCCCTGAACATCGTCAGATGTGACCCAAAAAGCCAAAAAAAAAAAAATTGAACAGTGTGAAGTATGAGTATAATGTCATTGGGTTGAACTAAAGATCAATGAGAATATTAATAAATAAATTGAAAAACAAAATTTCTATCTCAGGGTCTAAAATCCTAGATGTTCTACAAGTGCTTTATTTATTTATTTATTTATTTATTTTTGCTTTTTTGGGTCACACCCAGCAATGCTCAGGGGTTACTCCTGGCTCTTCACTCAGGAATTACTCCCTGGCGGTGCTCGGGGGACCATATGGGACACCGGGATTGAACCCGGGCGGGGACAGGCCAGCCGGCGTGCAAGGCAAATGCCCTACCCGCTGGACTATCGCTCCGCCCAAGTGCTTTATTTTTGCTATTAGGTATAGAATTCACCCTATCATCTGATATATTTAATAATTAATCATAGTTTGGATTTTTTTTTTTTTTTGGTTTGGGCCAACCCAATAATGCTCAGGGCTTACTCCTGACCCTGTGCTCAGGGTCACTACTGGTGGAGCTTGGGGGACCATACAGCGTACTGGACATTCTATCCTGGGTTAGCTATACACAAGGCAAGCGTCCTTTCTGCTGCACTATCTCTCCAGTCCAATTAATCATACTTTGACACTATTCCTTCTTACCATGCTATTTTATCTCAGTGCATTGCTCCAGATATAGATTATCAGCTCACAGAGAACAAAACATAATGTCTTTAATTCTTTTTTGTTTCTTGTCCTTCTGATTGATGCGCCTTCCAGCCTACCATGCTTACTATGGTGCTTAGTCCAGGCTTGAGCATCCATTTGTTTAAAATCAATTCACAGAGAGTAGACACAGCAGATAAACAAAAAAAGATCCAACAGCTGAATAATCAGGGCTCATGAAGAATAAAAGCAAAATGTTATAATAGAACAAATATTTAAAATCTTAACAAATGTTTAACATTTTAACCTGAGGAATGAATCAAATACTTGCCCAGCATGTGTGAGGCCCTGGGCTTAATGTTCAGCACTGGAAAAAAAATAAGATAAAATTATGATGCTGGAGTAGGCTTATTCCCTTGGGCCCCATTCCTTATTTTAAATTTACCAATAAAGAGTGAATCTGCCAGACCATGGAGGAATCCTCCCGTGATCCCCAAATTGTGTTCTCTCTTCCTGAGATCTCTCTGGGTGATCCCTAGGACCTGGTGATGGTAAATCTTTTGTCCAAGTTCTAGCTGGTTGTCATGAAGATGCATCTTAGAAGAACCGTCAATACCACAGAACCTGGACTAGATACAACACAAACTCTGGAGGGGAGACATTCCGGGGGTCATGAGCCCAGGAGATGGGGCTACACTGCTGGATGAGCCCATACATGAGCCCCCACACATTCCTATTTCTCAACAGACTGAAACAAAATGGACGCATGATGGAGGGGGTACAAACATGTTTTCTGAGAAATAGGAAAAATGTTTATGGTTCATTGGTTGCCCCCTTTGTTTTTGTTTTTGTTTTTTCTGTTTGGGTCACACCTGTCAATGCTCAGGGGTTACTCCTGGCTCTTCGCTCAGGGGTTACTCCTGGTGGTGCTCTGGGGACCATACGGGATGCCGGAGATCGAACCTGAGTCAGCCGCGTGCAAGGCAAACTCCCTACCCACTATGCTATCACTCTGTTTTTTTAAAATTAATATTTTATTATACCACCATGAGATATACAGTTACAAAGATGTTCATGTTTGGCTTTCAGTCATACAGTGTTTCAGCACCCATCCCTCCACCAGTGCCCATTTCCCACAACCAATGATCCTGATTCCCTCCCTCCTCCCCTAGCCTGCCTCTCTGACAGGTTCTTTATCTCTTCTCTCTCTCTCTCTCTCTCTCTCTCTCTCTCTCTCTCCCTTTCTTACACATTATGGATTGAAATACATACATTTAGAGGTTATCATGTGTATCTTTTTGCCTATATTCAATGCTCAGTTCTCAGCTGGTATTATCATTTTTGACGATTCTTAACACACTGTTCCCTTCTCTGTCTTACCTAACCTCTGACTCCCACACATTTGTGTACACCAGGTTTTGAGATATCGTGTGGGCGCTTTGTGAGGACCAAAACCTGTACCCCTGCCAGGACACCCCATCAGCCTCGCACAAGGCAGGCAGGCAGAAACTCCGCCCCTGCGCCTGAGTACCTGGTGTCCGGCCAAGAGTCTTAGCAGCAGTTTCGGCGGGGCCTCCAGGCCTTTGTGGAGGCAGCTGAAGTGGGGAGGCAGCCCAGGTTCAGCTCCCTAAAAGCCTGGTTGGCGGGTCACTGAGTCTTGCACACCTGGGCTTGAAGTCGGCCTCTCTCTTGGGTGGGGCTGTGACCAGCTGTGGAGTCCAGACCTTGAGGATGACTGTGGTTGTGTTGCGCCAGGTTTTCCGGCCTCTGAGAGTCTGTAGCAGGGGCAGGCGAGGACCAAGACCTGCCCCACTTCCAGGACGGCCCATCAGACTAGCCCAGGACGGCAGGCCCCTATGGTTTTTACAGCAATAAAACCAATACTGGTTCATTCCCTGTGTTCTGTTCAATGTTCTTCTTTTCAGTTCTTCAACAAAGTGGCATTTGATTGATTTATCCCAAGGACGTACACAAACCAAACAGTTTGTGCAGAGAAAATAACCTAACAAAGTTATAGGAAAGTTGATAAATCCATAATTAAGAGCTCTGGGGGATTTAAAACATTTTTTTTTTAATTTTGGGCATCATGGTTTACATTACTATTATGCTTTGGTTTGTTTTTTTAGGTTCTTTTTTGAGGGGCCATATTGGATGGTGCTCAGGGCTTAGTACTGGCTCAGGCATCACTCCTGTCAGTGCTCAGGGGACCAGATGGGGTGTGAGGGATCAAACCTAGGTTGGCTGCATGCAAGGTATCGCCCCTACTCACTGTACTATCACCCGAGCCCTAGTATTCTATTAATGGTAGGGTTTTGTGGGGGCAGAATCCAGCACCACTTTCAGCCTCTGAATGTTCACTTCTTTCTAAAATTGTTGCAGTGTCTCCGACCCTCCTCTGTGGTGGCTTCCTTCTGAGAACAGTTCTCAGTTTCTGCTGCCTATGGGTAGAGATGATTCTGTGTCTGTCGCTCTCTGATTAACTTCACTCAGCATCATACTCTCTAGAACCACCCACATTGCAGCAAGCTGCGTAATTTGATCTTTTCTTATAGCTGCGTAGAATTCCATTGTGCACATGTATACCATACACCCATCTTTCTTCATCCAGTAATGTTTTCCTGGACATCAGTTGCTTCCAGATTTTGACTTCCAGTGACTAGTGCTGCATTCCATAGGAGTGCAAATCGCTTGTATCACTTGTATCACTTGTCTTCCCGTTGTTCATCGATTTGCTCTAGCAGGCACCAGGAGTGCAAGTATCTTTTATAAACAAGTTTCTTTCTCTTTCTTGGTGTTTTTTAGCACTTGGAGATGCCAAGATGGAATTGCTGGATCAAATGAAATTCAATTCCTAATTGTTTTTTTTAAGATTGTCCATATTTTTTTTCTAAAAAAGGTTGGTCCATCAACATTCCCACCAGTAGAGAATGGGAGTTCCTTTTCTCCCACATCTACACCAGCACTAGTTGTTTTTGTTCTTGTGATGAGTTCAGTCTCACTGGTGTGATATGATACTATCTTGTTGTTTTGACTTTCACTTCCCTGATGGTAAGTGATGTGGTGCGTTGGTTTTTGGCTGACTGTATGTCTTTGAGGATATTTCTGTTCATCTCTCTCTCCCCTGTCTGCCTTATTGGGGTAACAGGCACACCCTGTAGTGCTCTGAGATTACTCCTGGCTCTGTACTCAGAAATCATTCTGGTGAACTTGAGGGACCTATGGGATGCCTCAGATCCAGCTTGGGCTGGACATACACAAGGCAAACCCCCTACCCACTGTACTGTCGCTCCAGCCCCAACCTTCCATATTTGATGGGTCGGGGGTTTTTTCCTTGTAAAGTTCTGCCACAGAATCAAAGGCTTTCTGTAAATCAATGAACGTGAGACAGAGCGGCATCTTGTACTCCCCTACAAACCTCAATGAGCTTGGTTACTGTGTGGATATGGTCAATTGTGCTGAATCCTTTCCGAAACCTGCTTGCTCGCATGGTTGACCTTCATCTAGTGTTCTGCTAATCCTGTTCAGGATAACTCGTGTAAACAGCTTGTAGATGACAGACAACAGGCAGATGGGGCGATAGTTGCCGATGTCATGAATGTCTCCCTTCTTGAACAGTAGAACTGTCCTGCTGGTTTTCCATTGGGAGGGCACCTTGCATTCGGACAGGTAGCGTGTGAAGAGCCGAGCTAGTGTATTGATGAGCACCGACGGCAGATTCTTCAGATGTTCGGGTCTGACTTTGTCTGGGCCTGGTGCTGTTCCCTTCTTTACCGATGAGATGGCATGTCTTATTTCAGAAGGGAGAACGTTGGGAATGACGTATCCATCCTGTGGAATTTGGTATGTGGGCAGGTGGATGTGGCTATCAAAGAGATTTGAGTAGAAGTCCTGGATAATCTTCTCCATTGCCTTTCTGGAAGATGTGATAGATCCATCAGGGCGTCGGAGGGCAGTCATCTTGGTCTTATAGTTGGCGAAGGACAGGCGGGCAGTGCGAATACTTTTCCCGGCTTCTGCTGCATCTTCCAGTATTTCTGCTCTTCTGTCTTTGAGGTCTGCTTTTATCGCTTCTCTGCACTGTTTAGCAAGCTTGGACGTTAGCATTTGGTCTCCTGAGGCTCGCGCCTTGCCACGTTGGCGAATGAGCTCAAGAGTTTCTGAAGACAAAGCGTCCTTTTGTGTTTTTTCTCTCTCTCGGCATTCTTCGCACAATCATGGAGGTGCTGAACCAGTCGGTTGTATTCTTCATTGATGTCATCAATGATGGTATCTTCCCATGTTGCCGCAATGGTGCTAAAGAGTTCCCAGTTGGTGGTCGTTCTGGGAGTTCTCTTCTTAAACTTTGCAGCCTTTTCTCCCGTTGCGGGAAGTAGAATTTTGCACGAAGGAGACGGTGGTCCGATCCTGTCTGGAATTTGGGGGCGACAGCAACATCGGTCAGACAAAACCGTCGATTGAAGATGATGTGGTCAATTTCATTGTGGAACTGTCCGCCAGGAGATTCCCATGTCCAACGTTTCACTTCAGCCTTCTGAAACTGTGAGTTCCCATGAATAGTCTTGGTGGACATGATGAACTCAGATAGTCTCTCACCCTGTTCGTTCCATTCTAGGCCATGGGTTCCGATGTGGAATTCTTCAGCCCATCTTCTCGGTCCTATCTTGGCATTAAAATCACCGACTATGATCTTGTAGAAGGTGTGATCTTTTTTATAGAACTCCTCCAATTCCATGTAGAATTTCTCAATTTCATCTTCTTTGTATGTGGATGTTGGTGCATAGACAATGAAGATAGAAATTGTTGGCAGTGGACCACATCTCCTCAAGTGTAATCGTCCTATTCGGTTTGTTAGGCATTCAAATGAATCAATGTTGACAGCCATGTTCGTGTTGACAAGGACACCAACGCCACCGACGCCTCTTTCATCACATGTTCCAAGGAACAATTCTTCTCCGGTGTCAAATACAGCATGATGCGACTGACGCCTCCTCGTCTCAGTCAGACCAATGATGTCGTACTTGATCTTTCTTGCTTGCAGCATCAGATCCTCAATATATGCTTCCGTTGCCAGTGTACGTGCATTGAAAGTACAGACAGTCATTTTAGTCCTTCCTTCGTTTTGGCAGCCTAGGACAGCCGTGAAATTTTATCAGGCACTGCTTGTTTGCCTTTCTTACTGCTGCCGTATTAAGGGCTCTTTCGGGGTCAGGAAAATAAACATTTTTGTTACTGGATTTGGCATATCGAACACGCATCGGACAGCTTGCCAGGCTCTGCCATGCGGGCACTATATTCTCATTGCTTTGTGGGGCTCTCTCAGAGGGGTGGGTAGAATATTTGTGGTAGTTTGGAGGTAAATCGCGGCCACTGCAGCCGCGCCAACGGGAAAGCTGGTTTCTGCTCTGCCGGGTGTACCTGAAGCAGTCATCTAAGCCCTAGTCAAACAGGGTGTTCAAACCCAATACATCAAGATCCTTCGTGAGCTGTATTACGGATTCACCACCAGGATCTCACCATTCTACAAAGAAGTGATCATTGATGTCAAAAGAGGGGTTCGACAGGGGTGATACCATCTCACCAAAACTCTTCAGTGCCACCCTCGAGAACATCATGAGACAATTAGAATGGGAAGGAATGGGAGTGAAGATAGATGGTCGGCAACTACACCACCTCCCGCTTCGCTGATGACATCGTTCTAATAACACCAAACATTAGCCAAGCGGCACAAATGCTGGCTGACTTTGACCGAGAATGTGGAAAGGTAGGTCTACAGCTGAATCTGAAGAAAACTATGTTCATGAGAAATGAACTAGTTCCAGAGGCCCCATTCTCTCTCAATGGAACAAACATCTCTGAATGCAGCAGTTATGTGTACCTAGGTCGAGAAGTCAACATGATGAATGACCTAAAACCTGAGCTGCGCCAGGAGGAAGAGAGCGGCATGGAATGCCTTCAAAGGCATCGAAGAAATAGCTAAAAGGACAAAGAACCTCTGGCTCCGGGCACATCTCTTCGACTCCACCGTTCTCCCTGCATTAACATACGCCTCAGAGACCTGGGCCCTACGAAAGCAGGATGAGAATGCTATTCGGGTCTCCCAGAGAGGCATCGAAAGAGCTATGCTTGGAATATCACGCCTCACTCAAGTGAGTGAAGGAATCCGGAGTTCTGACCTCCGTCGCTATTCCAGAATCAGGGACGCTGTCTCGTTTGCCAAGGCATCGAAAATCAGATGGGCTGGACATGTAATGCGATTTGGAGACAACCGCTGGACTGGAGCCGTTACCGACTGGATCCCACGGGATGTCAAAAGATCACGTGGCCGCCCACCTACAAGATGGTCAGACTTCCTTGTTAAGACCCTGAAGGAACGGTTTGAGGCTCTTCATATTCCTGAATCAACCAGATGCCATTGGGCTACATTGGCACGTGATAGGGTCCAATGGAAATGTTACTGGCACCCGCTCGAGCAAATCGATGAGTAACGGGATTGAAGTGATCAAGTGAAGTGATCAAAGTTCTGCCAGTGCTTTATGTATCTTGGATACTAGCCCTGTAGCAGATAAGCAGTCCACAAGTATTATCTCCTAGTCTTCAGGGTGTCTTTTCAATCTGATCCTCATTTCTTTTTGTGGAAGCTTCTTAATTTGATATAGTCCCATTTGTTTATCTTTGTTTTTTGTTTGCTTGGCTAAGAAGTTGAATCATTGAAGATATCTCTAGATTCAATGGCACGGGTTCTACCCACTTTTCCCTTAATGTATTTTATGGATCCAGGTCTAATATCAAGGTCTTTACTCTATTTTGGTTTGACATCTGCGCATGTCAGAGAGCTGTCTGCATTCCGTTTGTTAGTTTCTTTGTTTTTTGCATGTGACCAACCAGTTACCCCAGCACTGTTTGTTAAAGAGGATTTCCTTTCTCCAGGACATACATTTTCGTCCCTTATCAAAGATTAACTGGAGGCTAGAGCGATAGCACAGTGGGTAGGGTGTTCGCCTTGCATGCAACTAACCCGGTTCGATCCCCAGCATCCCATATGGTCCCCAGAGCACTGCCAGGAGTAATTCCTGAGTGCAGAGCCAGGAGTAACGCCTGGGTCACATTGCCAGTATGACCCAAAAATAAAAAAATAAAATAATAAACAACCAAAGATTAACTGTCCTTAACACTCAGAATCTGTCTCTGGACTCTCAATTCCATTTCATTGGTCTGAGAGTCTATCCTAATTCCAAACCCACTATTGTGATTACAACTGCTTTATTTGAAGTTGGGGGAAAGAAAATCTATCTTCTTTTCTCCTAGGATTGCTTTGAGGATTTGAAGGTGGGAGTTATTACTCAATATGAATTTCAAGAGAGTTGGATCTATGTCTTTAAACAATGTCAATGGGTATTTTTATAAGGACTGCATTGAATCTATATAATGCTTGGGGCAAGATTTTGACCATGTTGAAACTTCCAATTCATGAGCAGTGGATAGAGTTTCCATTTCCTTGCGTCCTTTTATTTCTTTTAGTGATGATTAATGGTTTTCTTTGTATAAGTCTTTCACCTCTTTTGTTAAGCTATTCCCAAGTACTAGATTTTCCAAGACACAATTGTGAATGGGACTAATTTTTTTAGTTTCTTTTTTTTCTTTCATTGTTTGCACAGAAAAACCACAAATTTTGGTGTGTTGATTTTGTAGCCTGCCACATTACTGTACAAGTCTGTAGTTTCTAGGAGCCTCTTTGTAGCATGTTTACAGTTTTCTAAGTATAGTAACATTTCTCATCAGGAAGTTAATAAAATCAAATAACAAATTTTACTTAAAGGTACAGCTTATTTTTGGTAGAGAGATGGCTTGAAAACTAGAGCATTTTGCATGTAGGAGGTCCAGGTTCCATTCCTGGGACCACATGGCCCCCAGAGGACTCATGGTTCCCACAAGCAACATCCCAGGAGTAGTACCTGAGCAACCACAAAATGTAGTGCCCAAACCAACCAACAAAAAAGAAACAGCTCATTTAATTCACTGACTTAAGTTCAACACAATAAAGAGTTAAAGAACTCCACACCTCCAGGGAGGTGCAGTAATTTATTTATGTCAAAACCATGAAAATTGATAAAACTGGAATAGTGTCACCTAAACTAAAATAATAAATTAAAAATTAATTTATAAGAAATCTACATCTTGGGGCTGGAGAGATAGTATAGTAGGTAAGGCACTTGCCTTGCATGCATTTTGTAGCCAGGCAAAATGCATTGCTGGACATGGCCCCCAAAACACAACTACAACAGCAAGGAAATGAATAATAGTGTAAGAAAGTAGAAGAAATAATAGAGATATAGCAGACATTTGGGTTATGACAATGTCAGTCCTTTCTGAAGTGAAGACACCACATTTCTTTACAACTTTTTAACTTTTTAAAGTTTTAAACATTTTTGAAATACTTTGTAATTGAAGATATCTAATATTCAATTTAAAAAATGGAAATGTGTGCAACCAAAATGATGAACGTGCAGACAAGTGGGCTGACTTTCACAGCTAATGCATACAACCTAGAGAGCCAGTGTGCGTGTGCAACCTCAGAGAGCATGCATGACTGTACAACCTCAGAGATACAGCGTGAGTGTGCAAGCTCAGAGAGCCAGTGGCGTGTGCAACCTCAGAGACACAGCATGAGTGTGCAATCTCAGAGAACCAGCATGTGTGTGCAACATCAGAGAGCCAGTGTGGGTGTGCAACCTCAGAGAGCATGCATGACTGTAAATCTCAGAGATACAGCGTGAGTGTGCAACCTCAGAGAATCAGTATGAGTGTGTAACCTCAGAGAGCCAGCTTGTGTGTGCAACATCAGAGAGCCAGCATGTGTGTGCAACATCAGAGAGCCAGCATTAGTGTGCGACCTCAGAAAGCGAGTGAGAATGTGTGACCTCAGAGAGTCAGTGTGAGTGTGTAGCCTCAGAGTGCCAGAGTGAGTGTACAACCTCAGAGAGCCAGCATGAGTGTGCAACCTCAGAGAGCCAGTGTGAATGTGTGACCTCAGAGAATCAGTGTGAGTGTGTAGCCTCAGGATGCCAGAGTGAGTGTATAACCTCAGGGAGCCAGCATGAGTGCACACAACCTCAGAGATCCAGATGAGTGTGCAACCTCAGAGAGCCAGCATGTGTGTGCAACTTCAGGGAGCCAGCGTGAGTGTACAACCTCAGAGAGCCAGCATGAGTGTACAACCTCAGAGAGCCAGCATGTGTGTACAACTTCAGAGAGCCAGCATGTGTGTGCAACCTCAGAGAGCTGGGCACATGTGCCACCTGGTCCATCCCAGCAACAGCCCCCCACTACAAAGGGAATTATTAATACAAGAGTAATTTTTTGTTTTAGTCTGAGTTGTCGCGAGCAATATAGAGTAAACTGCTTTGTGCGAGGGGGCAGATCTGGGTAAACTGAGACATGAGCGGAGGGAATCACACTGCTGGCGGCACGAGGTTCAGGAATACTGAATGCCTAAAACAACTGTATTATAAGCAACTTTGTAAATCACAGTTTATTTATTTATGTGTTTATTTTTTGCTTTTTTGGGTCACACTCGGCGATGGTCATGGGTTACTCCTGGCTCTGCACTCAGGAATTACTCCTGGAGGTGCTCAGGGAACCATACGGGATGCCAAGGATAGAGCCCAGGTCAGTCGCATGCAAAGCAAACTCCCTACCCACTGTGCTATCGCTCTGGCCCCAAATCACGGAGTTTAAATAAAGTTTAAAAAAATTTTTAATGGTGGATCAAATTTCTGCTAAGGTGAATCACTGAAAAAGAGAAGGAAAAAAAACAATATTGTAACTGATTTAAAGATATCAAATATATCATTATTTAATGATTACAAATAATTGGCTAGTGAATGCCCATAAGTGAAAATAAAGACATGGATATTATTGGGGAAACAAGGCCCCCATGTGGTAGAGAGACCCCTCCTGCAACGCTTGGCCAGCTGGGCTGATGGTGTATGTGAGGACTCCAGGATGTAATGCTGCTCAGATCCTGCAGTGCTGGGGGGTTCCTTGGGTTTCCCCAGTCATGCCTGGGGGGCTTCCCAGGCTGTACCTATGATGCTCAGCGAACATGTGGGGACAGGGGATGCAACCAGCCTTGGCCAAATGCAAAACCAGTAACTAATCCCATTTGAACAATCACCATTTGCAAGTCCATGTCTCTAGCCCAAGGACATGGATTTTTAAGATAAACATAAATTATGAAGTTTAACTTGAAAATAAATAGAAAATATTACTGCTAGATTGTAAAAGAGAAGAATAATAGCCTAATCTATCACAAAGGAAATATGAGGCTCAGAGAATTTTACAGGAAAGTTCATTTCAGAAAATGAATTAAAAACTGGAAACTTTATTTTATGAGGTTGGTATATACTTAAATACTGACACCAAACAATGATATACAAGAAAGGAAAATATAGGCAGTCTGGGCTCTGAATATAAGTATCACATTTTTCAGATAAAGTAATAGGAATTCAAATACAGCTGTCATTTTCTAAAAATCATGATCAATTGGTTTTATTATAAAAATACAGTGATGTATTGCCAAAAGGGAAAAAAATCTATTCCTTCATTTGAACACATTAATAAATTTAAAGAAAACTCATATCATCATCTCAAAGGACACAGGAAAAGCATTCAATAGAATTCTGCATCTAGTTATGATTAAAGCACAAAACATGAAGTTCTTAGCTCACTAGAAATAATAAAAACAGGGGCCAGAGTGATAGCACAGTGGATAGGGCCATTTGCCGTGCACATAGCAGACTTGGGTTCTATCCCCGCGATCCCATATGGACTCCTGAGCACCGCCAGGAGTAATTCCTGAGTGTAGAAGCAGGAGTAACCCCTGAGCATTGCCAGGTATGATCCAAAAAGGAAGGAAGAAAGGAAGGAAGGAAGGAAGAAAGGAAGGAAGGAAGGAAGGAAGGAAGGAAGGAAGGAAGGAAGGAAGGAAGGAAGGAAGGAAGGAAGGAAGGAGGGAGGGGGAGGGAGGGAGGGAGAGGGAGGAGGGAAGGAGGGAGGGAAGGAAGAAGGGCGGGAAGGAGAGAGGGAAGGGGGAAGAAAGGAGGGAGGGAAGGAAGAAGGGAGGGAGGAAGGAAGAGAGGAAGGAAGGAAGGAAGGAAGGAAGGAAGGAAGGAAGGAAGGAAGGAAGGAAGGAAGGAAGGAAGGAAGGAAGGAAGGAAGGAAGGAAGGAAGGAAGGAAGGAAGGAAGGAAGGAAGGAAGGAAGGAAGGAAGGAAGGAAGGAAGGAAGGAAGGAAGGAAGGAAGGAAGGAAGGAAGGAAGGAAGGAAGGAAGGAAGGAAGGAAGGAAGGAAGGAAGGAAGGAAGGAAGGAAGGAAGAAAGAAAGAAAGAAAAGAAAGAAAGAAAGAAAGAAAGAAAGAAAGAAAGAAAGAAAGAAAGAAAGAAAGAAAGAAAGAAAGAAAGAAAGAAAGAAAGAAAGAAAGAAAGAAAGAAAGAGGACATTTCCTAACAAGAAAAGGAATGGGTACCAGAAGCTATAACAAACATTATATTCAATATATAATCATTTTAAATCCTGTAATCTTTTTGGTTTGGAGGAGGGCACACCTGGCCATGCTCAGGGGTTACTCCTGGCAGTGCACGAGGGACCCAATGGGTGCCAGGGATTTAACCTGGGTTCGGCCATGTGCAAAGCAAGTGCCCGGCCCACTAGCCTATGTCTTCACCCCTCAAAACAATGAGGAATATTTTTTCCTTTTTGAGTGACACCCCAGAGATATTCAGGGCTTACTCTTGGCTCTGCACTCAGGAATTACTCCCAGTGGTGCTCAGGGGATCATGTGGGATGCCAGGGATCAAACTTGGGTTATCCATGTGCAAGACAAATGCACTACCTGTTGTACTATCGCTCTGGCGCCAACAATGAGGAATTTTTTAAATCAAAAGCAAAAAGACAAAGATGATTATTATTCTCATCACTTTTTGATCAGCCACTTGCTTTGCATGTGGCAGATACCAGTTCAATCCCCGACTCCATCACATGTGATCTCCGATTACTGCTAAGAGTCACTCCTGAGCAAAGGTAGGAATTCCCCTGAACACTGCAAGCTTCTCGTGTTGTATATGATATGCCAAATTCCAGTACCAATTATATTAGGTCATTCTTCTGACCTAATATAATGGTTGAGGCTCTTATGTTCCTGTAGCAAGCCGATGCCCCTGGCTCTACTGGCATGAGACAGGACATATGGAGATATTACTGGTGCCCGCTCTAGCAAATAGATGATCACCGGGAAGATCGTGATCGTGATGGTGACTGCCAGGTACGACCCAAACCACCCCTCACTATCCCCAAAACACACACACACACACAACACACACACACACACAGAAATACTACCCGTTTGTGTGTGTGTGTGTGTGTGTGTATTAAAAAGATAAACTCCCGTCGTTTGCAACAACAAGGAGGGACCAAGATAGCAAACTAAATAAACCAGGTGGAGAAAGACAATACTGCATAGATTCACTTCTGGAAACAGACAAAGAAATAAAGAAAAACAGGTTCCTAGGAGAGAAGAATGAAATCCTGTTACCAGAAGGGAAGGGGAGAGAGTGGCTAAACTGGGAAGGGATGGCAGAGGGTGAGAGGTAGATGTTCAGTGGTGAATTCAGTCCTCGGCCATTCCCTCCCTGAACGCGCCCCATCTCTCAGTGGTGAATTCAATATTGAGGTTGAGAGCATCGACGTCGGTTTTATTTATTTATTTGGGGGAGAGTGACCGCAAGCAGTGCTCAAGAGGCCCCGGGGGGGGGGCACCTGCAATTCTCAACCCACCAGGTGGGGACATTAATGCAAGGGCCCTAAATCAAAATCTTTTAAACTTTTGATTTAGAATCTTGAGATGCTGCTCAGCCCACAGCGCCGGGGACACTCAGACCCCCCTGGTGATTTCCAGATCTCGGGCAGTGTCAGGTGGTGCTTGTGGGAAACTCTGGTGCTGGGAATTGAACGCTAAGGCATGCACCCTCGACTCTGTGCTAGCACGCTGGCCCTAGGTGTTGATTTTAAATAAGTCACACCCGAAACCTACATAATGTTATGGACAATGTGACTTCAGTCTTGCAAGAGCAAGAGACTGTGAGTTGCATTTCTGGACGATGTTTCTGGCTTATTTCAAACTATGCACTGGACCTGCAGACTTTTCTCAGGGACACAATTTCTACTTGAAAGAGCAGCTGACGAAGTCTAGTTATTCAGACTTGGGCTTTGGCGGGCACTTTCTCAGATGTGAACAAAGGGAGCCTGTCACTTCAAGGAAAGTGGTTGCAGCCTCCAGCGCCAGTGATAAATGTTGAGCTTTCAAGCAAAAGTTAGAATCTGGGGAGAGCTGTGTCCAGGCCCACGACCTTGTCATTTTCCCAGGGTTTGAAAACTTTTTGATTGAAAATGTGGCACTATAAATAAATGTGTGTGTGGTTTTCATTGCTGCTAAACGAAAGCTGTCAACATTTGTTAGACGTGTATAATTCTGGAGCCACTGTTTTTCCAGGGGACTAAAAGAGCAACGAATAGGTTTTACGGTAATAGTCCAAAAGACCCACTGATAGGTTTTAGATGTCGCACTGTAACTAACCTTTGCGAAAATATTACTGGCTCTGGAGATGCCTCAAAAGGACTTGGGTGTCGACTCAGCAAGTAGGAGCCCTGGGTTCCAAGCCCAACACAACACAATTACACCAAGCACAGCCAGGAGTGCCCCTGAAACCAATAACAACAACAACAACAACAACAACAAAAAAATTGCCGACCCGGCCGGGTTTGATCCCCAGCATCCCATATGGTCCCCTGAGCACTGCCAGGAGTAATTCCTGAGCGAAGAGCCAAGAGTAAACCCCTGAGCATTGCAGGGTGTGATCCCCCAAAAAAAAAAAATAGCAAAAAAAAAATTTACTAGATAACTTTTGATTTAGGATCTTTAAAATGCCAGCGCTGGAGCAAGGAGCTCAGCACGTGCTTTGCACATAGCTGACCAGGATTCAACGCCCAGAGTCCTACATGCTTCCCCTACCCCCTGCCAGCAGTAATTATTTTTTTGGGGGGGGATTTTTTGGGTCACAGCTGGTTATGTTCAGGGGTTACCCCTGGCTTCACAATCCTGGTGGTGCTTGGGGAGCTTAAGGGATGCCAGGGATCAAACCCAGGTTGGCAGTGAGCGAGGCAAATGCCCAACACACTGTACTATCCTTCTGGCCCGCCAGAGAGTAACCCCCTGAGCATTGCTGGTCATGACTCCTCCAAAGAAACTCAAAACAAAACAAAGAGAATCATTAAATGAAGAACATTCAAAATTATCTAAGAAGGTTATTAAAATACTTCTCCCTTTCCAAAAACCTATCTGTGTGGGACCTGTTTTCCTTTGTATACTTCACCCAAGGCAACATAATTTTTTCCCAAGACAACATATTGCAACAGATTGAATGCAGAAGCTGATATGGAAATCCAGCTGATTTCTATTAAGCCAGACATTAAAGAGAGTTGCAAAAAAAAAAAACTATGATAATGACCTCACTCATAATTTTTGGTGGACATAATTTTTTATTAAAAACATGTTACTCCTATTCAAACATAATATGTTTATTAAAGTTATTTTTAAGACATTGTTGATAAAAATTTTTTAAATGTCTCAGTTTTCGTTGCAAGCACTATAAATATCAAAAGATATAATAGCATAACAAATAACATAAGCCAAAGCTTGCCAGCGTCCTTAATAATTTTAGCAGGCTAAGAGGGTCCTGGGAGCCAGATTTTTAGAAACTCAGTCCTAAAGAGAAAAATATTCGTGTTCCCAAGAGGATACATATGAAAAAGACAATTCACTGTAGAAATGTTTGTGAACTTAGAAAAAATAATAATGTACATCAACAAGGCAGTGAAGAAATATATTTTGATATAATTATGTTCCAAAAGATCTTTCTGGGTTGCGTGTTTGGTTTTGACAGTACCAGGGAGCAAGTTGGGGCTTTAGACAGAAGAGCTTCGCTGACCACTGGTCCACATTGCAGCCCCCAAATACCTTTCTGAAGTTAAAATGGAATTTTGATAAGCCACATGGATTAATATGGACGATTCTGAATCCTGCGGAGAGGAATGAAAGCGGAATGTGAAAGGAAAAGGGGGCCGCCGGAGCGATAGCCCAGCGGGTAGGGCGTTTGCCTTGCACACAGCTGGCCTGCGCCGGCGTGGGTTCAATCCCCAGCATCCCATATGGTCCCCTGAGCACCGCCAGGAGTAATTCCTGAGTGCAGAGCAGGGAGAAACCCCTGAGCATCGCCGGGTGTGACCAAAAAAGAAAGAAAAAAGAAAGGTACGGAAGACGCCTCTCAGATACAGCGGAGGAAACAGGTGAGCCGTCTCACCGAAGCTCATCGCACGGTAGGAAGACTTGGCTATACAAGAGACACATTCCTACCCCAGAAGGCTTGTAAGGACGAGGCTAGGAAGGTAGGAGCAAATTACTCAGGAAAAGGTGTGGAGGAGACGCGACACAAAGTGTTGAGTTATGGGGGTGCTGAGGGAGGGGACGTATTGTTCATTTGTCGTGTCTTGCGACACTCCAGTTTTCAAATCCATGTTTTGTTTGTTTGGGGGGCCACACCCAGTGGGGGTTCAGGGGCTGAACCCCTCCAGGAGATGCTTGTGGGGGACTTCAGGGGGCCCAGAAACCGAACCCTGGCCTGGTCTCCCGCATGCAAAGCACATGCCCTGCGCGCCATCCCAGTGGTCCCACACATATACCTATTTTTAAAATGCCTTTGCACAAATCCTCTCAGTAAAGAAGAATTCAGCGGGCTGGGTCCCAGTGGAATAGATCTGCTCCGTCCAGGGCTGGCCGGCCAGCTGTCCTGCTTTTTTGCAGTGGCTTGTGACCCCAGTGGATGACTAGGGAGCTTTGAAGGGTAATAGCTTTTCGGTCTGCAAAGCTCTTGATCCCAGCTTCTCAGTCATGGCTGCAAAGGAAATTCACCCTCCGACTTCCTACAGATAGCTGCAGCTGTTAGGCTGGGCACAGAGCCAGGACACCCAGAGAACAACCATGGGCTGGAGGCAGGACCCAACACAAAGGATCCTGTTCCTTTTCCTCTTCCTTCTGAAGCCAGAGAGCAAGCCTTTGATTCCCGGGATGATGATATCATGTAGCCTGCTGGGTGTAACTGGGATCTGGGCACTGCATCTGGGCAGCCCCCTTGTTCCTCTGCGCTCCCTGCAACCTCCCGAGCCCCACTGGAAAATTTTCACCGAGGAGCCCAGCTGCTATTTTTTGCCCTGAAATCCATACATTCAGCTCTGAGCCTGTGCCTGCGCGGCTGCCCCGGAATAAGGCTCTGAAGGGGCCTCTTCAGCAGCCAGAGCCTCTGATCAAGGAGCCTGATATTCTGGTTTGGTTTCTGTTTGGAGAGTGCGGCCCCCAAGGAACTCGGCGTGTCCCAGATTCAACACAGCTGTTAATTAGAGCTGAGAACACTTGGTTGACCCCAGTGTGGCTAATTGCTAGAATCGAGAGAAATTGTCTCTAAGAGCCTCAGAGGAGAACTGAAAATTGTACCGAGCACCGCCACCCGCTTGCCGGGGACCCAGTGCAGGATGGTACCGCCAGCTCCAGCCCTTCCAGCCTGGAGAAGCAGGGGAAGGATTCTCTTCAGTCTCACTCTGGATGTGTGACTTGGGGCGCAGGGCACAGACGGGCTTCTCAGAGTGCCCGCAAGGGTGTGCACCCCAAGTGTGTGGCCTACTTCCAGGGCAGCCACTGTGCCCCACTGCAGTTTGGGGGAGATGAGACGTGGGAGGTGACTGATGGGGAACAGAGGGTATGAGGGGGGAGAGGAGCACAGGAGGGGGTGCAGGGCTGGGGAGGGAGCAGACCCCAGATGGCGTGTTGCCTCCCTCAGCCTGGCCCCACGACCGCTCCTGCAGCCAAAAAGTGTAAGAGGAGCTGCTCATCCCTTTTTGCAGAAGATGTCCGACATTGGGTCTGCCTCCAAGAAGTAAAGGCAGCGGAGAGCGCCCCACAGTCGGGGGGAAGGACCCCAGGGGAGCGAGAGGAGACAGCAGTGGCCGTTGAGGGAGGTGGGCCCAGGACAGCTGGGAGCCCTGTGTCCTCTCACTGGGCCTTCCAGGGCTCCTTCTTCTGGATGTCCTGCCCAGTGGGAACAGAGAGTGCCAGGTGGGTACAGTCTAGGGTGCAGCCCTTGGCGGGGGGAAGGGGGTCCAGAAGTGGCAGATGTGGCTGTTTGCAGGCCACGTGCCAGAGACGCAAATCTGCCTGACTCAGCATCCTGGGGCTCGCAGGAGAGTCTGGGCCTCTGCTGGGAACAAGCGGATGAAGTGAGAGCTGGACCTTCCAAAGGGTGGGTGAGCCGTTGGGGCCACAAAGACAGCACAGTGGGTAGGGCTCTTGCCTTGCATGAGGCCAACCCAGGTTCCATCCCCAGTCCCTGCGCCTGCCAGGGTGATCCCTAAGTGCAGAGCTAGGAGTAAGCCCTAAGTACCGCTGGGTGTGCAAAGAGGAGACTGTGATGAGGTTTGAGGCTGATGGAGACCTTGGGGGTGGGGGGGGTGGGCAACACGCCCCATGAGCTGGAGCAAGGCTGGTGCGCCTGAGGCAGAGACAACCTGGCCCCTTACCACAGCCAACCCGCTCAGCACAGGGACATTTCAGTAACAGTCTTCCTTACTGTCTCGGTCCTTAAAGACTGTTTTGGTTTTTGTTTTGTTTGTGTTTTGTTTTTCATCAATAAATGCTGGACTTAGAGATGACTACAAGAGTATGCTACCTGCACGGCAGGGCCTGGCAAGCTACCCTTGTTGTATTGATATGCCAAATACCAGTAACAATTATAGACCTCATTCGGGAATGGATTGAGGCTCTTTATGTTCCTGGAGCATGCAGATACCCTTGGGCTCTACTAGCATGAGACAGGACATATGGAGATGTTACTGGGGCCCGCTTGTGTTTTGTTCTGGTGTCCACACCCGACTGTGCTGAGGGATGATGCTTAGCTCTGTGCTCAGGAGTCACTCCTGGCCATGCTTGGGGCACACACGTGGTGCAAGGATCCGCCGCCGGCTGCAGCAGGCAACATAAGCACCTTCACTCCAGGACTATCTCTTCAGCCCCTCATGGCCCACTTTCTGACCTTCTAAGTTAGAAAATGCATCAGCCTGGTCCAGTCCGGGCTCCCCACCTGACATCTGAGGAAAGACTGTCAGTGGGGTCCAGCGCCTGAGTTCAACTCCAAGGGACTTAACCCAAAAGCGCATCCAAGCACTTGGGATCTCACCTACTAGGAATGTTTTCCTGCCAATTTTCCTACAGGCCTTAAAAAAAGATCACTCTGATATTTTACGTTTTCTTACCACAACAGAAACACAAGCTCAGTATAGAAAATGGATGAGACTATTGGTGAACTGAAAAATTTTAAATCTCCATAAATGATCATAGCTTCCAGGCCAAATCGGGCCGGGCTGAGCTCACGCGGCCCAACGTATTGCTGGCTTTGTTTCTGGAGCAAAGTCTCTGGTCCTTCATGAGTGTGAGGGTCAAACAAAATAGGAGGGGCAAAGGTTAGAGGCCAAGGGTAGAGGTTCATGGCCTCGTCAGTCCCACAGAGTTCAGTGGCTTCCTTAAGTCCTTCTGTTTATTGACCACAGCTGGGGAGGGGTTGTTCCCGTTTAAATGGCAAGGGTCTCTGTGGTCCCGGCTCCCCGGAAGTGTCTCTTCTGAGTCTTCGGGTTCGGAATCAAGTGGCAGCCCAGTACTGTTGACTCAGACAAAAATAGTATCAGGTCTTGAAAGCTGCCCAGCATTCTGTTACACTCAGCCTCTTCCTTTTCTCCAGGGGTTTTGGCTGAGGCTCTAAAGTGGAGAACAATAGTTGGGACACGCCCCTCCTCAAACAAGGCTTAAATGAGGGTAAGGCTGCCTGGGCGAAGACTGGACCCCACATACCTCCAGACCTCGCAGGGGGAGGCCTGGGACTGCTAAGCTGAGCCAGGGTGCCCCTGGGGTGCCCACAGGGAGAAGCAGCTCTTGGAGAGGCAACTGGCAGTGTGTGTGTGCCCTGAGAAGACGGAACAGCTGGACAACAGCTGTCTTCTAGGATGAGACCACCTTGGCCACGGTCAGGGGCTACTCGAGCTCTTTCTGGGTCGCTCCTGGTGGTGCTCAAAAAAACTAGGAGGCGCCAGGGATCGAACTTGGGCCTCCTGCTTGCAACACAGGTGGCTCAGCCTAACGCACTCTCACTCCAGCCCTTTCTACATGCTAACAACTTAGGAGGGGCTGTCTGGAGTGGTCTGCCGGAACCTAGGCAGAGAGGAAACTTTCAGGGGGAACCCACACCTGACGGTGCTCAGGAACCACCCCTGGAGGTGCCAGGATTTGAACCTGTGTTGCGGCCACGGCGGCATGCTCGGCAACAGCCTTAACCCTCTGGCCCCAGAAGGGGGATTTTTATGAGCTGAAGACCACAGGGCAGAGGGCAGCTCAAGCAGCGGCACTCTTGTCCCTGGCTCCCCCCTCACCATGCCCTGAACTCCGTGGCGTTGCCCCATATGAAAGCAACAGCAAAAGAAATTTTTTGAAAAGTCCAAGTGAAGTAGACATCGCCCAAACAATGCCTGAGGCAGGGTGGCCCAGCGCCCAGGGGCTTCTCACAAACCTTTGCAGGCTCCGCACTGAGAAACACCCACTCAGGATCCCTCCGAGTGGGCTGTAATGGCATCTGCAGGATCCACTGCAGATTTGTCTCAGTTTCTAATTTCCTCTCGCTCTTGGAGTCAGCAAGTGCAACAGCAGAACCAGAGGAAGCAGCAGCGAGCCTCCCTTCATGTCTGCTGGTTGGTGTGGCCCTCACTGCTGGGAAGGACCCTTGTGGGGGCCACCCCTGGCAGTGCTTGGAGCTACCCCCAGCGTGGTGCTGAGGAGTCACCCAGCTGTGCTCGGGAACCATGGACAGCCAGGGTCAAACCTGGGCTTCCACATGGAGCACGTGAGCGTCAGCGTTTGACTCTGAGTCCCCGCACTGGACACTGGAGGGGAAGAGTTCTATGGAGAGAAAGCATTGCGGGGGCCAGAGAGGTCGTGCAGGAGGGAGTCACCCAGCAGCAGCTGCTTTGGGGTGTGAGCCTAGTTCAAGGTCCATTTATGGACCCTCTGAGCACCACCAGGGGGGCACTCCCTGAGCACAAACTCAGGGGTAGCCCCCTGAACAGAATGGGTGTGGCCCAATATTAAATAATAAATAGAATTTCCTGCTTCTTTCTTGAAAGAAAAATGAAAGACACTGAAGTGTCTTATTGTGTGTGTGTGTGGGGGGGTGTTGGGAGGGTGGGACCACCCACACAGTGCTGATGGAGTAGGGGTGCCCACAGCCCACTCCCAGGAGTATTCAGCCAACTGAACCAGAAGATTTGAAGCTCAGGCCCTGCCGTGCTGGGAGACCCACAGGGGTCCACCCAGCTGTGCTCAAGAGACCTTGTGGTACTAGGGATTAAACTCAGGGCCTGTGTCCTGATCCCTGACCCAGCTACCTAACACAATAAATTGGATTTTTTTTTTTCTTTTTGGGTCACACCAGGCAATGCTCAGGGGTTACTCCTGGCTCTGCACTCAGGAATTACTCCTGGAGGTGCTCGGGGACCATATGGGGTGCCGGGATCGAACCCAGGCCAGCAGAGGCTGGCCGTGCAAGACAAACGCCCTACCCCCTGGGCTATCGCCTCCGGCCCCAAATTGGATTTTTTGACAGTAGGTTGGACTGAAGTTGCCATCTGAGAGAATAACAAAGACAGACATGCACTAATAGTTTTTGTCTTTTGTGTTTGGCTTTGGTTTTGGGCGGTGCTCAGGGTTTACTCTTGACTCTCTTGGAGGTGCTCGGGAGACCCTGAGGGGTGCCCAGGATCAAACCAGCAAGCACCTTATTTGCTGTACTAGCTCTCTGCCCTGTGTGAACAGTTTTAAGGGCCGGTGATGGAGCCGCTAAAGAGCCAAGTATATAGATTTGCAATGGAAGCTGCTCAGCTACAAAAAAAAAAAAATTTTTTAAAGATAAAATCTTGCCTTTTGTGACAGTATGAATGAATCTCAAGATGATACTAAATGTAGTCAATCAAGTGGAGAAAGGCAATCACGGCCTGGTTTTATTCCGCACATGGAAGATAAACAAAGCAAGGAAAACAAAGTCCTGGATTCTGGAAGCAGAGGCTGGCTGGCCTGCAGGGAAGGACGCAGGAGACGGGAGGAAGAGGGACAGGGCTCATTTGTGCAGTGGTAGCCGAAAACTAGACCTTGCGTGGCCAATCTGATGTCACTCACACAGATACAAGACACAGAGTCGTGAGCCGGGTACATGGTGGCCATTCTAAACCCATGTCACCTCCGTAAGATGGATTCCCAAGTGAGGTCAAAGGTGCCTCCTGCTCAAATCCTTTCAAGTCTGGCTTGTTGAGATGCTAGTTATTGAATTGGGGTGAGGATGGCCTACAAAGTGAGGGTCTGTGGGGGGGAAGTGGCTGTAAGAGGAGGAGGCTGGTGGTCAGATCCTCCCTGAATGGTTGTTCTTTGGAAATGAGGCACCAAGGCCTGGGGGGCTGAGCCTATGTCTGAGGTCAATCTGGCGGGAATCAATGGCGCTTAGATGTGGAGGGGAGGCAAGGTGAATGACTCATTGGAGCTTCTAGGGTTTCTAGCCAAGAGACTGGAAGTCGGGGACTTGATGGATGGCAGAGCCGCTGCTCCAGCTGAGTGTGTCTGAGAGAAGGCTCCCACTCGGGCCCCGTGATGCTGCATTCTGGAACTCTCCACTTGTGCTCTTCCCGGGCCAATGGCTTCTGCGCCAATCAATGAGTCATATCAAAGAATCAATCTCATTCCTTTTATTTAGTCCTTTCTAATAGAAGCTGTCATTTAACAAACTCTATGACGTGTTCTCCATGTACTCTGTACTGAGCTAAGGGACAGCAGAGAAGAATTAGCAGGACACAGGGCCAACGCTCTCAGTTTGCACATGGCCTGTCTGCTCCAGTTAAATACTGGGGTAACCCAGGTTTCTATGCTCTCATCCCTTTTTAACCCCTTAACCATGGCTTTAATATTTAAAAAAAAAAAGAGCAGAGTGCTATATAAATTGGGTATGGATCAGCTTCAGTACATGACCTTATTTCATTTGTCTATATTCCATTTTGCTTTATGTACTGAAAAATTCAGGCTGTTATGACTACATGGTCCAGAAATTTGATCACTGTCCAAATTTGCACTTTCTAAATGTAATAGACCCTCCAAATCCATCTAAAAAAATTACTGGCACAAAATGTACCCAAATATGCCCATATGAATGTGTCCTCTATCTCTGTCTCTTAACGCACACATGATTCATACCATTTAGACTTTGTTTGGGATGATCATATATATATATATAATAAACATTCCATCAAGGTTTGGTCCTAAGACTCTCAGAGACACAAAAATTAGAAATAGTCCTTTTCAGAGGCCTACAACCTAGAGAAATGGATATAATTATAGACATGTGATAAGAAATAAATTTTGAAGTGATATAATCAAAGAATACCTGGGCTACAGAGATATTACAGTGGGTAAGGCGCTTCCTTGCCTATGGCCGACCCAGGGTTTGATCTCTGGCATCACATAAGGACCCTTGAGCCCTGCCAGAAATGATCCTTGAGCACAGAGCCAGGAATAAGTCCTGAGCACCACCAGGTATGGTAAAGAAAGAAAGAATATACCCCCCAAATGCATGCCTTACTTAACAAGGAGAAGGAATATACAGTCACAATATATTTATGTTGCTTTTGTTGTTTTATGGGTCAGCTCAGCAGCGTAGAATGGGGTGCTCCTGGGTGCCTGACCTTGCACCCATGCATGCAAGGCACGTGCTCCAGCCCCTAGCCCAGACTGTGTCCCCCGTCCAGCCTGGTTGGGGGACCTCAGGTGCCCAGAGCCTAGTAAATCATACTCCTGCATTTAGTCGACCTTCCTGGGGTGTGGACTCCCTCTGGGGGTGTGGACTCCGGAGGAGGCACCTTCTGGCCCCAAGGATATGCAACTTCTCTGAGTCTGGGAGATTCATGGCCATGGAGAGATGCCCAACAGGAAGGCGGATTGTTCCAACACTCTGTCACTCTTTTGCTGGGGGATCAGAGAGAGCTTCTCCAAGGGTGCAGCATTAAGCAAGAACTAAATGACAGGGGAGTCACCTTGAGAAAGAAGACGAGGGGAAAATATCTCAGAGCTACTGCCAAAAACCCCTCAAAGAAGGCACATGTGTCTGCAACACTGAGGGAGAGAGGAAGGAGATGGACAGAGACAATGACTGAAGCTAGATCTGTTTGTTTGTTTGTGGGTCACACCCATCAATGCTCAGGAGTTACTCCTGGTGGACTTGGGAACCATATCGGTGTTGGGGATCAAATCCAGATCAGCAGCATGCAAGGCAAGTGACTTACCACTGTACTGTCACTCCTAAGTCTAGATTTTTTTCAATGATTATTGAAATTCTGGAGATTTTTCAAATGCATGGGACAGGTGTGAACATGCACTACACACACACACACACACACACACACACACACACACACACACATATACCAAAAAAGCTTCTGACTTGGACAGAACTGCTGCAATCTGTAACTACTTTGGAAGGAAAAATATTCATTTGGATCAAATTGAAAACTCATCACTTTATATTCACATCTAATATCTAATTTGAAAAAGCGAAGGAAGAAAAAGTAAACTTTCCAACAAATCAGAGGAAGGAAAGGATTTTTTCAAACCAGAAACAGACTTTCTTTGGGAGCCTGAGAGACAGTACAGCAGGTTGCGCGTTTGCCTCACAAACCGCTGTCCCAAGATTGATCCCTGGCAGCTCATTATGGCCTCTCAAGCTCTGACAGAAGCGTTCCCTGAGCAGAGAGCCACGAGTAAGCCCTGAGCACGGCTAGATGTGGTCTGAAAACAAACAAGACAACAGAAGTAAATAAAGGGACTTAGGGCCAGAGAGATAGCCCAGCACGTAGCGCACTTGCCTTGCATATGACCAACTGGGTTCAATTCCTGAACCCAGGGGACTCTGTCCCATATAGTTCCCTCCTGCAGCCAGGAGCAGGTCCTGAGTGCAAAGTCAGAGTAACTCCTGCATATTCTCTGCAGCGATGTTCCCCAGTGCTCAGGCTGAGAACTCGGGTGCCTTCTTGGAGTTGGGGTGGGCATCCCTCTCCATTCTCTAAACGCCCGACAGCCATGCCCACCCCTCACAGCTACTGTCACTGCCCCAGAACACAGACCCTGAAGTCTCTGGACCACACAGTACCCCCTAATCCCTCAATACTGAAATTCCAGTAGTTGTACCCCCAAATTGGTTGGGGGTAACATAGATGCCCAAGTAAATTCAACAAATGGAAACAATGACACAGAAGCCTCAACTAGAGGCAAACAGCTCAATAAATTCTTTTTTTTTTTTTTTGGGTCACACCCAGCAATGCTCAGGGGTTTCTCTTGGCTCTGCACTCAGGAATTACTCCTGGCAGTGCTCGGGGACCATATGGGATGCCGGGGATCGAACCCGGGCCAGCATGGACTGGCCGTGTGCAAGGCAAACGCCCTACCCGCTGGGCTATTGCTCCAGCCCTGTACTTAATGATTTTAATATTGGAGCCTTGTTAGCCAATCGATTTCTAACTCTAGAATTGTATCAACAGTTGTAGTTTTTATCTACATTAAAATGAGCTGTGCAGGAGGAAGAGAGCGGCATGGAATGCCTTCAGAGGCATCGAAGAAATAGCTAAAAGGACAAAGAACCTCCGGCTCCGGGCACATCTCTTCGACTCCACCGCTTCTCCCTGCATTAACATACGCCTCAGAGACCTGGGCCCTATGAAAGCAGGATGAGAATGCTATTTGGGTCTCCCAGAGAGGAATCGAAAAGAGCTATGCTTGGAATATCATGCCTCACACAAGTGAGAGAAGCAATCCGGAGTTCAGACCTCCGTCGCTATTCCAGAATCAGGGACGCTGTCGCGTTTTGCCAAGGCATCGAAAATCAGATGGGTTGGACATGTAATGCAATTTGGAGACGACCACTGGACTAGAGCCACATCGACTGGATCCCACGGGATGTCAAAAGATCACGTGGCCGCCCCACCTACAAGATGGTCATACTTCCTTGTCAAGACCCTGAAGGAACGGTTTGAGGCTCTTCAAATTCCTGAATCAACCAGATGCCATTGGGCTACATTGGCACGTGATAGGGTCCAATGGAAATGTTACTGGCGCCCGCTCGAGCAAATCCATGAATAACGGGATTCAAGTGATCAAGTGAAGTGAAAATAAATTTTAAAATACAAAAATAAAAAGGAATGATCTTTTTTATTTGCTTGTATTACTTGTCCTCCTGTTGTTTATTGATCTGCTTTGAGCAGGCACCAGTAATGTCTCCATTCGTTGGGAATGAGGTCCATTATTGTTACTGTTTTGGCATATCGAATACTCCATGGAGGACAGGTTTAGCTATTCTGGGAGTTTTGTTGTTTTGCCCACTCCCAGCTTAATCTGTTTAAGCCAAGGTTCATTCTAATGAGACCTCTCTTCTATGTAAACACTGCTAGAGGGTGTGGCAGTTACAGAAGTCACCTTGACTGAATAACTTCTGACTTATACATCTACTAAGACTTCTATGTTTTCTAGATTGGGCACAGCTCCTCTTTATACCCACTGCACACAACGTGGGACAGTTAGGGTTTACCAGGAGACTACCATCCTGGCTACGTTGGACTATAGGAAGACTATAGGAAGGATCATACTAGTTTGCTCTAAGCAGGCGAGTGTGACCCTTTCAGTACACGAGAACAAAATTCTCAGAATCACCTGGTGCAGATAATAATAAGAAGGACCTTGTGGGTACCATCTAGATTACATGAAGCTCATGAAGTTAAGATGTATTACTTTATACCAGCCCCCTCTCTCTTTCCAGTGTTTTACATAAGAGATAATCTTGGATTAGTCCTTGGCATAACCTTTATTTATACAATAGGGGGTGGCACTACACTCTGTTTAGAGTTCTTTGTTGACAGGACCCTCCCTGGATTACTTTGGTGTATATAAAGGGACTGACTTGAGGCCCCTTCAGCCTTTCGCTTTTGGCTTTTTGCTCTAGCGGCTTTTGGCTTTTGGCGTTTGGCTTTTTGCTCTTTAGCCTTTTGTTCCTTCTTCTTGGTAGGACTCATCTCGGGTGAGATCCTCTCTCTTTGGTGGGAGACTTAGGCTCTTTTGCATGGTCTAAGTTCGGACCAGAGCTAGAGTTTGTTCATTAAATTGGAGTGCTGTGGAAGAGCTTTTTGTACTATTAAAAACCTTTTTGGAACTGCACCGGACTCGTGAGTTTTCATCTGTTCCCCCGGCGTCCTCGAGGTAGAAGAGAACTTCAGTCCCCACACTGTCAGGGACCCCAGCGGCATTCCCCGACACCACGGGTAGCTTGTCAGGCTCTGCCGTGACTCTGGGTTAACCCTGGAAAGGGGGTGGGGGGGCAGTCTTTTTCTATGTTAGACCATCAACCATCCTGGGTCCGTGGGGCAGAGCCCTGAGTTTAGACAAGCCTGTCTTCTGTCTGCCACCTGCCACTGCAGCTGGGCACCGCAGCCACACCTGCAGCACCTCGAGGGGCGTAGTATTTTTGTCAGTATTTTTTAATTAAAAAATTTTTATGGTAAGTTAATTTTTTATTAATATTTTATTATACCACCCTTGATATACAATTACAACGTTGTTCATGTTTGGAGGTTTCAGTCACATAGTGTTCCAGCACCCCGCCTCCACCAGTGCCCATTTCCCACCACCAATGCCCCAATTCCCTCCCCCTCCCATAGCCTGCCTCCATGGCAGGTTCTTTGTCTCTTTTCTCTCTCTCTCTCTCTCTTTTCCTTCTCTTACATATTGTGGGTTGCACTACATACACTTAGAGGCCATCATGTGCATTTTTGGCCTGTATTTAATGCTCAGTTCTAGGATTAATTAAAAAAGTTTAATAGAATCGCCATGATACAGATTTTTTGGGGTTTGCCTGTTTTTGCTTTTTTGGGTCATACCCAGCAATGCTCAGAGGTTACTCCTGGCTCTGCACTCAGAAATTACTCCTGTGGTGCTCCAGGGATACTATGGGATGCCGGAGATCAAGCCCTGGTCAGCCAAGTACAAGGCAAACGCCCTCCCGCTTATACTGTTGCTTCAGCCCCATGATAGTTATAAATCATACTGTTCAATCATACAATATTCCAAAACCCATCCCTTCACCAGTGCACATTTCCTACCACCAATGTCCCCATTTCCCTCTACCCCCCTCTTTGACCCCTGCAGCCGGCCTCTACAGTAGAAACTTAGCAGACTTTTAATTACTGTTTCAATTTCCTCCATGGTGATAGGCTTATTCAGCTATTACAGGTATTCTTGTTTCAGCCATGGGAGGTTATAGGACTTCAGGAATTCGTCCATTTCTTCCAGGTTCTCATGTTTCATGGCATACAGACCCTCAAAGTAATTTCTGATGATCTTTTGGATTTCTGTGGCTTCTGTTATGATGCCCCTCCTTTTCATTTTTTATTCTATTTATTTGGGTTCTCTCTTTCCTGTCCTTACAAATCTTGCACATGGAGTCAGACGGGCCCGGAGACGCTTCTGGAAGCACCTCGGCATGGCCGCCCAAGGAGAACCCCAAGTGCAGTTCAAACTGGTGCTGGTGGGCGACGGCGGCACGGGCAAGACCACCTTCGGTGAAGCGCCACCTGACCGGCGAGTTCGAGAAGAAGTATGTCTCCACGCTGGGCATCGAGGTGCACCCGCTCGTCCTTCCACACCAACCGCGGCCCCATCAAGTTCAACGTGGGGGGGACACGGCGGGCCAGGAGAAGTTCAGGGGGCCTGCGGGGACGGCCACTACATCCAAGCCCAGTGTGCCATTATAATGTTTGACGTGACATCAAGAGTTACTTATAAGAATGTGCCTAACTGGCATAGAGATCTTGTTCGAGTATGTGAAAATATCCCTATCGTCTTGTGTGGCAACAAAGTGGATATTAAGGACAGGAAAGTTAAGGCAAAATCTATTGTCTTCCACCGAAGAAGAATCTTCAGTACTATGACATTTCTGCCAAAAGTAACTACAACTTTGAAAAGCCCTTCCTCTGGCTTGCTAGAAAATTAATTGGAGACCCCTAATTTGGAGTTCGTTGCCATGCCTGCTCTCGCCCCCCAGAGGTGGTCATGGACCCGGCCTTGGCTGCGCAGTATGAGCATGATTTAGAGGGTTGCTCAGACAACTGCTCTCCCGGATGAGGATGATGACCTGTGAGGAGATGAAGCTGGAGCTCAGCGTCAGAAGTCTAGTTTTATAGGCAACTGTCCTGTGATGTCAGTGGTGCAGCGTGTTTTGCCACTTTATTATATAGCTAAACAGAACATGTGCTTAATCTTTGGGATGCTGAAGGAGATGAATGGGCTTTGAGTGAATGTGGCAGTTTAAAAAAAAAAAACCTTTTTTTGGGACCGCATTATTTAGCTGTTTCGGAACTGCAGTTGTCTCTTTTGAGTTTCAGATCTGAGACTGCTGCAGTCACATCACAATATTAGTGGTGAAATCTTGTTTGTTACTGTCATTCCCATTCCTTTTGTTTAGAATCAGAATAAAGTTGTATTTCAAATATCTAAAAAAAAAAAAACAAATCTTGCACATGGTTTGTCAATCTTGTTTATTTTTTCAAAGAACCAGCTTTTGGTTTCATTAATCTTTTGGATTGTTTTTTTGGGTTTCCAGCTCTTTGATTTTCTAAGTTTTATTATTTCCTTCCTTCTGCCTGGGTTTGGCTCCTTTTGTTGGTCTTTTCCTAGTATTTTGAACTGTGAAGTCAGGTTATTTATGTGGGCCCTTTCTTTTTTCCTAATGGCTGCTTGCAGAGCTATGAACTTTCCTCTTAACACTGCATTTGCTGTGTCCCACAAGTTCTGATAGATAGTATATTCATTTTCATTTGTTTCCAGGAATCTCTGGATTTCTGTTTCTTCTATGACCCACTGGCTGTTCATCAGTGAGCTGTTCAGTTTCCAGGTTTTTGGTTTGACTCCCTATTTCTCTGTGTGGTTGACTTCCATTTTCATTGCATCGTGGTCTGAAAAAATAGTTAACACAATTTCTATCTTTTTATTTTATTCAGGTATGCTTTGTGGCTCAGCATGTGGTCTATCTTGGATAATGTTCCATCTGCACTGGAGAAAAATGTGTATTCATCATTTTGGGATTCTATCCCCAAGCCCTGTATATATCAACCAGCCATCTTTCTTCCATTTCTTCTTTCAGGGCCAGTTTCTTCAATGAGTTTCAGTTTTGTCGATCTACCAATAGTTGATAAAGCAGTGTTGAAGTCTCCAACTACTATTGTGTTACTATCAATGTCCTCTTTGGAGTCTATTTTCAGTTGTTTAAGTACTTTCCTGGCCCCTTGTTCTGTGCATATATGTTTAGTAGTGTAATTTCTTTCTGATATACATATCCCTTAATTATTAAGAAATGGCTTTCACTGTTCCTTCTAACTTTTTCAGCCTGAAGTCTATGTTGTAAGATACTGGTATGGTCACACCAGCCTTTTGGAGGAGTTATTTGCATGGAGAATTGTCTTTCAGCCTTTGACTTTGAGTCTGTGTTTGCTCTGATTATTCAGATGTGTTTCTTGTAGGCAACAGAATGTTGGATTCAGTTTTTAATCCATTTTGCCGCTCTGTGTCTCTTAATTGGTGCATTTAGGCCGTTGACATTGAGAGAGATTATCCACCTCGCGTTTTTTATCATACAACTTTCAGCTGGTCCCAAAGTCCCCTAGTTTAATAGCTTTCTCAGATAGTTGTTATGGATATCCATAGTCCTCAAGACAGACTCTGACAGACTTCTTGTTATTCAGTGGATGATTGACCTCCACACACTTTGTTTGTTTGTTTGCTTTTTTTATTTTGGTTTTTGAGCCATTCCTGGCACTGCGCAGGACTTACTCCTGCTTCTATGCTCAGGAATCACTCCTGGCAGGACTCAGGAAACCATATGGGATGCTGGGGATTAAACCCAGGTTGGCGGTGTGCAAGACAAGTGTTTTTTTCTACTGTACTTTCTCTAAAACCTGAAACTCGTGCTTGTTTTTATCTTCTCCCTAGAGAAGGAAGAGCAGTGGGGAGGAAGGGTTCCTGCCACTGAAATCAAACCTACCCCATGATCATCCCAGAGTATGGAACATGTCATCCTGGGAAGGGTGACAGAGTAGAGAACAACTCATTTTTCTCTTCCTGCTGTTGCATACTCACTGTGGGCCTCCCAATAGAACCCTATGTTTAAATCAGACTGTATGATGTTGAAGAATTCCTTAAAGCCTGGTCTCACATTAGTGGGGCCCACAAAAGGTCACACCACACTTTCCAGTGAACTCATGTCTCAGAATATAGAAAGTCCAGGGAGCCACCCAAGAGAAAGTTCATAGTTGCAACTTGATGAACATTTTAAAGAAATAAAAAAGCAATAACAGCAATAAGAAAAGTCAAAAGACAAATGACCAACTAGAGAAACTATTTGCAACTTGTATCACTCCCTTCATATAAAAAGTTCCTGCCAAAGGGGCCGAAGCAATAGTATGGCAGGTAGGAAGTTTGCTTTGCACTTGGCTGACCCAGGTTTGATCCTGGCACCCTATAGGATCCTCTGAGCTCTCCAGTTTGTTTGTCATTCCTGAGCCTGACAGAGCCAGCAGTAAGCCCTGAGCATTGCAAGTATGGTCCAAAACAACAAAAACACACCAAGAGGGTCCTGCTGATGAGTAAGAGCCACACCCAGCAGGAAACAGGTCAACATTAGGGGTGGACTGTCGGGAACGTCGCCGGGTCCCCGACAGTGTCAGGACAGAGGTTCTCTTCTACCTCCGAGGACGCCGGAGAAAGATGAAAACTCACGAGTCCGGTGCAGTTCCAAAAATGGCTTTTAATAGTACAAAAGCTCTTCCACAGCAATCCAATATAATGAACAAACTCTAGCTCTGGTCCGAACTTAGACCATACAAAAGAGCCTAAGTCTCCCAC
Organism: Cryptotis parvus; assembly: GCA_021461705.1. Classification (NCBI taxonomy): domain Eukaryota; kingdom Metazoa; phylum Chordata; class Mammalia; order Eulipotyphla; family Soricidae; genus Cryptotis; species Cryptotis parvus. The sequence continues at coordinate 24,752 of JAJIBD010025950.1, read as the reverse complement.
CAAAGAGAGAGGATGTCACCCGAGCTGAGTCCTACCCAGAAGGAGCAAAGGCCAAAGATCAAAAGGCCAAAGCCAAAAACCAAAAGCCACAGGAGCCAAAAGCTGAAGGGTGAGGGAACCAAAAGGCAAAAGGTGAAGGGGCCTCAAGTCAGCCCCTTATATACACCAAAGTAACGCAATCGGGAGGTTGTCATGCCAACAAAGAACCCTAAACAGAGTGTAGTGCTACACCCTATTGTAGGTATAAACAAAGGTTACACCAAAGACTAATCCCGAGATTATCTCTTATGTAAAACACTGGAGAGAGAGGGGCTGATATAAAGTAATACATCTTAACTTCATGAGCTTCATGTAATCTAGATGGTACCCACAAGGTCCTTATTATTATCTGCACCAGGGTGATTCTGAGTATCTTGTTCTCATGTACTGAAAGGGTCATACTCGCCTGCTTAGAGCAAACTAGTATGATCCTTCCTATAGTCTGTCTACCTTTAGTCTCAGCGTAGCCAGGGTGGTAGTCTCCTGGTAAATTCTAACTGTCCCACGTTGGGTGCAGTGGGTATAAAGAGGAGCTGTGCCCAATCTAGAAAACATAGAAGTCTTAGTAGATGTATAAGTCAGAAGTTATTCAATCAAGGTGACTTCTGTAACTGCCACACCCTCTAGAAGTGTTTACATAGAAGAGAGATCTCATTAGAATGAACATTGGCTTAAATAAGATTAAGCTGGGAGTGAGCAAAACAACAAAACTCCCAGATTAGCTAAACATGTCCTCCAACAGTGGACAGTGTATAAAAGGGAGCATTAAATTATTGCTTTAAAATATATAAAAGAAGAAAATTTCATTTCAAATATACCTAAACTCCAATTTTCACTTCCTAGAGTAACCGAGAGGGAAATGCTTGATGGTCCATGGGGAGGCGGGAATGCTTACAGGAATGTTAACTGGTGCCATGCTAGGAAGAGCAACCTGGTAAAACAGTTCCAGTGACAAATGCACAAACCCTTTTGTCCCATTTTCCAAGTTTAGGGATTTAGTCTACAGATATACTTAGAACCATAGAAATAATTGCACAAGAATATATCCCAATAAAGTTACTGAACTTCAATTACAAAGGAAAGATAAATGTTTGGGGAATTCTTGAAAAATGAGCAAGCCAACCTAGAGGAAAATGACTCCAGCAGGGCTCTAGCCTCCAGCCACAGAGAGCAACTTCACCGTCCTTCTCAAGAGAAGAGAGTGAACCCAGACTTTCTTTTTTTTTTTTTTGGGTCACACCCGCGATGCTCAGGGGTTACTCCTGGCTCTGCACTCAGGAATTACTCCTGGCGTTGCTCAGGGGACCATATGGGATGCCGGGATCGAACCCAGGCCAGCATGGGCCGGCCGCGTGCAAAGCAAATGCCCTACCCGCTGGGCTATCGCTCCGGCCCCATGAACCCAGACTTTCATACTCAGCCTAGTATCCTCGCTGACATAGAAGAACGACAGAAGAACTTTCACAATCACTGTCATCAAACATCCCCACAGTGGGGAGTCCACTTCCTTTCTCCAAGGAAACCCTACCTGACTGGCAGACAACCAGGAAAGGAGGGTTTGGGAGAGAGGCATTGAGTATAAAAAAGAGTGAAACATGAAAGAGAAGGGAGAAGGCCCCCGACCCATGGCTTGCTTCAGACTCTAGGAAAAAAGAAAAAACCTGCAGTGAAGTCAGAGAAAGAGAAAAGGCCTTAGAATAGCCAAATTGGGTTTGATCCCTGGTACCACATTAGGTTTGCCAAGTCCCACCAGGAGAGAGACTCACACACACGGGGCAGAGCTGCTACTTGTTCTCTCTGTGCCCAGCTGATCACGAGGCATCTGGGAGGGATGGCAGGTTCTAGCCCTGGCCCACCACCCCAGCAGAGCCTTGCAAGAAGCCAGAGGAACCCCCACACCATGAGGGCAGCCATTTTCCACATCCTGACTCCCCTCTCCTCAGAGCTCCACCCAGCAGAAGAGCTGATTACAGCCTGGCTTGCGTGGCTGCTTTGCGGCCATGCAGTTCATCAATAATTGCTGAGTTTTGAGGTGACTACTACAGTATCTCACCCACACGGCAGACCCTGACAAGCTACCCATGTTGTATTTGACATGCCAAATACCAGTAACAATTATAGACCTCATTCCTATGACCTAAAGGAATGGTTTGAGGCTCTTTATGTTCCTGGAGCAGGATGATGCCCTTGGGCTATCACATGTGACGGACGTATTGAGATGTTACTGGTGCCCGCTCAAGCAAATCAGTGATATATGGGAAGACAGTGATACAGTGATACCAGGAGAGATCCGTGAGCACACAACCAGGAAAAATCCCTGATGCAGCCCAACACCAACCACCCCAGGGGCATCTTCAGGGAGGGCCATATTCAAGAAGGGGGTAAATTCAGGGAGGGGCACCTTCAGGGAGGGGCATCTTCAGGGAGGGGCATATCAGAGCTGAAGCACACTCAGGGAGCTGGGCTCAATCCCCAGCACCACTTTAAAAAATACAGATCTACTTGTCTATCAATGATCCACCCTGGAAGAAAAGCGGATTTAATGACAGTGTATACAGCATGTTTAAGATCGATATGTAAATTAAAATCAAAGCCAGTGGTCACTTGCTCACAGGCTTCAAGCTCATAATGAATGACGTAATTATACCCTCTGTCCTCGAGCCCACATCTGCGAGGGGCTGAGTCACACTCCTGGCTGACGCCCATCACCCTGCTCCTTGAACAGGCTCCACGCTGCTTCACCCAAATAAATCAAGACAAGTTTGGAGTGCCCCACTTTTCCTTCACAGACTGTCTCTTGCTGTATTTGGGAGCCAAATGACACATTCGGTTGCTCCAAATCATGTGAGAATAAAATAATTTTTAAATGAAAATAATGTTTCTTTGTTTTGCAGTGCCAGTGGTGAGCCCAGGTTACATCCTTGACTCTTCTTCTGTTTTTGTTATCTGTGTGTGTTGGGGAGCAGTGGCAGTGAGGGGTGTGGGTGGACCACATTTGGTGGTGCTCAGGGCTTACTCCTTCTCTGCATTCAGGAATCACTCCTGGCAGAGCATTGGGGACCATATGGAAAACCAGGAATCAAACCTGGGTCTGCCATATGCAAGGCCAGCACCCTCCCCTGCTGTACTGTCACTCTAGGCCATCTGTTTTTAATTCCCTTTTGTCTTCCTCTGTTCTGTTGTGCTGCCATTGTGCTGACCAGGGGTCAGGGATAAATTGGTTGGTTGTGCACATATATTGGGGAGTCACTGGGGTTCCCAACAATATCAGGGAATGAGTTCCCTTCTACCGCCAAAGCTGACAGGGAATGGATGAAAACTCAGGAATTCAGCGCAGTTTTAAAAGGCTTTACTCTCACAGGCTCTGGTATACAATCCAACAATAGGAAAAACCCCAGACTTAGGTTCCTAGCTGGACCCTGGCCACGTGTAGGTTTAGAACCCTAGGCCAAGGGGCGGGTGATAGCCTAGCTGGTAGGGCGTTTGCCTTGCATGTGGCCGGCCCATGCCGGCCTGGGTTCGATCCCCGGCATCCCATACGGTTCCCCGAGCACCGCCAGGAGTGATTCCTGAGTGCAGAGCCAGGAGAAACCCCTGAGCATCGCTGGGTGTGACCCAAAAACCAAAAAAAAATAAATAAATAAATAAATAAATAAATAAATAAATAAATAAATAAATAAATAAATGAATAAATAGAACCCTAGGCCAAGATGTCCGTTACCATGTGTTAAGGCCTAACAGGGAAGAGAACAGAGAGGAGAGGGAGAAGGCAAGGAAAAGCCAAAATGACAAAAGACCCTTCTCCTTTCTCCTAGCTTATTTTATAGACAGAAGCCTACCAAAACCTTCCAGCCTAGCCCATCAGGGGCTGGGCTATCTAGAGATGAAGCCAGGTAAATGATCCTTTTGAAATGTAGATCTTTAGGTGGGCCCTTTGGCTCAAGCTTCACAAAAGCCAGAGCTGATTCCCTGAGGTAAAATCTCCCTAGCAGATTTGGGAGGAGCTGCATCTCTGAACCAGAAAGCAGTTCAGAATATAAATTGTAGGAAATGGCATTAATATTTTTTTTTTTTTTTTTTTTTTTTTTGCTTTTTGGGCCACACCCGGCAATGCTCAGGGGGTTACTCCTGGCTCTGCACTCAGGAATCACTCCCTGACGGTGCTCGGGGACCATATGGGATGCCGGGGATCGAACCCAGGCCGGGCACAGGCCGGCCGCGGTAAGGCAAACGCCCCTACCCGCTGGGCTATCGCCCGGCCCGGCATTAATATTTTTTACCATGAATATAGCCAGATGATTTCAGACTCTAGATCCCACTAAGGTCCAAAATCCGTCAGAATACATTGAAGTTAAAGGCATCTTCAAAGGTGAAACATCACTAACAAAGCAACTAGAAGAAAGGATAAACATATGGGACTACATGAAACTAAAAAGCTTCTGCACCTCAAAAGAAACAGTGACTAAGATACAAAAGCAGTCCACAGAATGGGAAAGAATATTCACCCAATACCCATCTGATAAGGGGTTAATATCCAGGATATATCAGGCACTGCTAGAACTTTACAAGAAGAAAACAAACAACCCCATCAAAAAATGGGGAGAAGAAATGAACAGAAACTTCAGCAAGGAAGAAATTCGAATGGCCAAAAAACATATGAATAAATGCTCATCATCACTGGTCATCAGAGAGATGCAAATCAAAACAACAATGAGATACCACTTTACACCACAGAGACTGGCACATATTCAAAAGAGCAAGAACAACAAGTGCTGGCATGGATGTGGGGGAAAAGGGGACACTCATCCATTGTTGGTGGGAATGCCGGCTGGTACAGCCTTTCTGGAAAACAATATGGACTTTCCTCCAAAGACTAGAAATTGAACTTCCATTTGACCCATCTATACCACTCCTGGGAATCTACTCTGGGAAACCAAAAATACGCAGCGGAAACACCATCCCTACTTTTATGTTCATAGCTGCATTATTCACAATAGCCAGAATCTGGAAGCAACCAGAGTGCCCGAAAATCAATGACTGGATAAAGAAGCTTTGGTACATCTACACAACGGAATACTATGCAGCTGTTAGGAAAAATGAAGTTATAAAATTTGCCTATAAATGGATGGACATGGAGACGATTATGTTGGAGCGAAATTAGCCAGAAGGAGAGAGAGACAGACACAGAATGACTGCATTTATTTGCATGGCATAAATATATATGTACATATTATGATACCAATATCCAAGGTCAAGTGAAACATATATCAGGAGGTCTTGTCAAAGGTGGAAATTATCACAAACGTGTGGGAGTCAGAGGTTAGGTAAGACAGAAAATGGAACAGGGTGCTAATAATTGTTGAGGGTACTAATGCCAACCTAGAACTGAGCATTAAATAGAGGCAAAAAGGATACACATGACAACCTTTTAATGTATGTTCTGTAATCCATGGTCTGGAAGGGAAGGAAAAGAGAAAGAGAGAGAAAGGGAAAGAAATAAAGAACCTGCCATGGAGGTGGGCTGGGGGAAGGGGGAGGGAACCGGGGATGTTGGTGGTGGGAGATGGGCACTGGTGGAGGGACGGGTGCTGGAACACTGTATGACCAAACCCAAATAATAAAATACTTAAAAAAAAAAAAGAAATACATGGAAAAAAAATGCGTCAGAATAATTCACGTTGGCATTACCTTTAGAATAGGAGACAAGTCAGTTTGCCCAGAAGTGCTCTGGCATGTCTCTTTGAACTAGGAGAACTGATTACATTATGGGTGATCCAACATGGCCAAGTACTCTTGGAATATCTACATGTATGTCCCCAGGGGACCTGGCGGGGGCAGGAAGAGTATCGTAATATTCATGATAAAGATATTTATGTCATATAAAATTATGAAGTCAATCCAATTCTGCCCAAACTCCCATTGTGTCTGCTCCAGAGATTCCCTAAAGGCAGGGAGTAGCTCTTCACATAAACTAAATATAGCTGGAGCCTAAGGCTCAGTAGGGCATGTCACCCAACGCCCATACCCCAACTTTGGTGTTCTGTGTGTGTGTGTGTGTGTGTGTGTGTGTGTGTATGCTCGCACGTGAAAGGGTGCATACAAGTTAAGGGGTGCATACAAATCTTGAACAGAGGCACTTTCACAGGTGCTCAGAGGGGTCACACTCCCCTGTAACTGAACACTCTGGTGTAGCTCTGGGGGTCCCACAAGGTAGAGTGTTGGGATCCTTGTCAGGGCACAAGGGCAGCTGTGGAGATGGGCTCCATAACCTTATGGCTTTAAGGCAGGCCCAGTTTGCCAAAGAGCCACTCCAAGGCCCCTATTATTAAACATTTTAAAAAATTCAACTTCACAGGGCTTTCCACTCATTGCTAAGGTTCAAACTTGGTCCTTGTGCAACTGAGGTGAGGGGCCGAGGCTCCTTACATGTTCTGAAGCCCTGTGGCTCATCGTTACATCCTGAGATACAGATGTGTCAAACATTGGGTGATGCCAAGGTGCAGCTGAAATCCAGAAACTTCTTCATTTTAGAATTTTGGAATGACTTGGAAAAGATATTGCAGGAAAAGAAGAATCTTTCTTTTTTTCTCTTTGGGTCACACCAGGCAATGCTCAGGGGGTTACTCCTGGCTCTTTGCTCAGGAATTACTCCTGGTGGTGCTCGGGAACATTATGGGATGCCGGGATCAAAGGCAGGTTGGTCGCATGCAAGGCAAACGCATTACCTGCTGTGCTATTGCTCCGGCCCCAAAAGAAGCACCTTTCTTCTGTGGGGCACCATGCCCAGCAGTATAGGGTTACTTTCAGCTAATTTTTGGGGAATACTCCCAGCAGTGCTTGGGAATGTGTGGTGCCAGGGACTGCACACAGGCGGCCTGTATACAAAGCACATGCCTTAAAGGACTATTCCCTTTAAGGCATCTCAGACCTAGAAGAGTCTTTCCATGTTCCTAAAATCAGTTGGTGGGAATTCACATAATTAATTAGAGAGACCCATGTTGGCAATTTTTTTTCTTTGGGTCACACCCAAGCGATGCTCAGGAATTACTCCTAGTGGTGCTCAGGGACCATACAGGATGTCAGGGATCAAACCCCATCAGCCACGTGCAAGGCAAATGCCCTACCCGCTGTGCTATCACTCTGGCCCTATGTTGGCAATAATTTATATAAGAAAACACTATATCTTTGTTGGATACTGAAAGACCATACCATCAACTGCACAGGTACACACTTTATTTTTTTGTTTCAGGACAATGTATGAATTTTAAGCAAAACTTCACTTTGGAAGTTGGTTCTTCTCTCTCTCTCTCTCTCTCTCTCTCTCTCTCTCTCTCTCTCTCTCTCTCTCTCTCTTTTTAACTTTTGGATCAATGTTCAGGGGTTACTCCTGGCTCTGCACTCAGGAATTACTGCTGGCAGTGCTAGGCAGTCCATATGGGATGCTGGGGATTGAACTCTGGTCGGCCACATGCAAGGCAAATGCCCTAGCTGCTGTTCTACCACTCTAGCCTCAAGAAAGATGAATTTTAACCATAATGCATGCCATTTCTCCTGATAGGTAAAGACCTGAATAGGCAGGTTTTCAAAACAGGTAAATGTGGTGAAACAGCTTTCTCTGGACCTGGCCATCTCTGCTAAAATCCCAAAGTGGGGCAGGGAGACAGTTCTGGTGTTGATGTGCTTGCCTTGCATGAGGCCAGCCCTGGTTCAGTCTCCGGCACCACATGGTTCCCTGAGCATTGCAGGGAGTAGCTCACTGAGCACAGAGCCAAAGAATAGCCTTTGGCCCTGTGGGTGAGGCCCTAAACAACAATAATCACAAATCACAAAAGTGTGCACTTACAAAACCTGCAGAAATAGTACTAAAAACGGTTATCTTACTGTCGTAAATTATGCCTTAATTTTTAAATAAAAAGATAGACTCTTCATAGTGAATTCTGTCTTGCCTGTAAAAAGAATGAAAAGACTCTGCTGACCATTAACTAGGCAGTGATCTGGGAAGGTTTGGGAGATAGTTCAAGGGGCTGGAGCAAGCAGCCCAGGTTCAATCCCCCAGTACTGCCGGGGCTGGCCCCAAACTGGAAACGTAAATGCAGTAACTAGTGAAGGAAGATGCATAGTGTCTTCTTTCTAGCCAAGACAAGTTACCTATACTTATAAATGCTTAAATGTGTGTTTATGCAAATACTCCCTGGAAGCTTGCATGCATGAACGCATGCCCCAGCTGCCTCTGGGTGCTGAAAGGCAAGGCTGGGGGGCTTTTGCTGCCTAGACTTTCCTGTTTTCTCTCTTTCCACCCTTGTGTCCCTCTGACTGTTAAAATGTAATAACCTGAACAAGTTGGGAGATACATAGATGCAGCCTCCACCTGAAACCATTGGTCATACGTTGCAGGTTCTTTCAAGAGCCAAAGATGGAGATGACAGAAATACACCCCTACACACACACACACACACACACACACACACACACACACACACACACACACAGCGCTGGTGAGTGCAGGGTCTGGGAAATGGGGCAGGGAGGGGGACGCTGAAGCTATGACAAAGAAAACCAAGGGGCAGGAGGGACAGGCAGGTGCCCAGGGCGTCTGCCTGGCACATGGCCCACCCGGTTTGATCCCTGGCATTCCATATGGTCCCTCTGGCACTGCCAGGAATGATCCCTGAGTGCAGAGCCAGGAGTAATCCCTGAGCATCACCAGGTGAGGAGGTGGAGGAGGGAGAGACGTAGATTTCCATGGAACGCTGTCGGGCGCTCCGCCAGGGTCCCCGACAGTGCCGGGAAGCGAAGTTCCCTTCTACCTCCGGGCCGGGCGAGGAATGGATGAACACTCAGGAATCCGATGCGGTTTTAAAAGGCTTTACTTATCACAGGTTCAGGCATACAAATCAGCAAAAGGACAAGCCCGGTGCTTAGGATTCCAGGCTAGAACCCCAGCCACGTGTAGGCCAAGATGGCGGCCACCACGTGTAAAGGCTTTGGGAAAGGAGAAGAAGACTTCTAAGCAGGGCGAACGCTCACAGCGAGCAAGAGCCCCCAAAGAAGCGAGCGAGAGTGAAAACCGGCTAGTTTATACCCCCTGCAACTCAGACCTTCCTCCCACTGTTATGGAAAGCAGGGAGGGTCCAATGCCTAGGTAATCCCTCCCCTGCACCTCACCTAGGCCCTTTAGTATGCTAATGTTTTGAGCCAAATGCAGCGGCCCTTAAAGGAGTCCTGCAACAGAACACTCCTGCAGGCAAGTGGGAGCCCCAGTTTCAATCTCCAGCAAATCAATCTTCAAATTCCCCAAGTTTCACCAGAAATGACTCCCCGAACACCAAGCAGAGAGCAGCCTCTGAGCACTGCAGAGGAGGTCCCAAAATCGAAAAGAATTTTTTTTTTTTTTTTTGCTTTTTGGGTTACACCCGGCAATGCTCAGGGGTTAGTCCTGGCTCTGCACTCAGGAATCACTCCCGCGGTGCTCGGGGGACCATATGGGATGCCGGGATGGATCCCGGGCCGGCACGGGCCGGCCATGTGCAAGGCAACTGCCCTACCCGCTGGGCTATCGCTCCGGCCCTCAAAAAAGAAATTTAGAGAGAAAGAAAAAGTAAAAGGAAGGAAGAAAGGGAGGGAGGGAGGGAGGGAGGGAGGGAGGGAGGGAGGGAGGGAAGGAGAGAGAAAGAGGAAGGAAGGCAAGAAGGCAGGAAGGCAGGAAGGCAAGAAGGCAGGAAGGCAGACCAACAGACAGAAAGACAAAAAGAAAGACAGACAGAAAGACGGACAGACAGACAGACAGACAGACAGACAGACAGACAGACAGACAGACAGACAGAGGGGGCCGGAGCTATAGCGCAGTCAGAACCCATTATGGCCCCCTGAGCCTGCCAGGAATAATCCCTGGGCACAGAACCAAGACTAACCCCTGAGAAGTGCTGGATGCTGCCCAAAATAAGAGAGAGAGAGAGACAGAGAGAGAAAAAGAGAGAAGAGAGAGACATAGAGAAAGAGAGAAAGAGAGGAGAGAGAGACAAAGAAAGAGAGGAGAGAGAGAGAGAGAGAGAGAGAGAGAGAGAGAGAGAGAGAGAGGTGGGCAGGACAGAACTCTAGTGCAATGAGTAGGGTGTTTGCTACCAACCCAAGTTCCATCTCTGGAACCCATCTGATCCCCTGAGCCCACTAAGAGTGATCCTTGAGCATAGAGCCAGGAGAAACTCCTGAGTAGTGCTGGGTATCGCGACCCCCAAAAAAAAAAGAGAGAAAGAGAGAAAGAAAGGAATGGACTGAGGGAGGAAGGGAGGGAGGCAGGGAGGGAGGGAGGCAGGGAGGAGGGAGGCAGGGAGGGAGGGAGGGAGGCAGGGAGGGAGGGAGGCAGGGAGGCAGGGAGGGAGGAGGCAGGGGAGGCAGGGAGGGAGGCAGGGAGGCAGGGAGGCAGGGAGGCAGGCAGGGAGGCAGGGAGGCAGGGAGGCAGGAGGGAGGCAGGGAGGCAGGGAGGCAGGGAGGCAGGGAGGAGGGAGGCAGGAGGGAGGAGGGAGGCAGGGAGGGAGGGAGGCAGGGAGGAGGGAGGGAGGCAGGAGGGAGGGAGGCAGGGAGGGAGGAGAGGCAGGGAGGGAGGGAGGCAGGGAGGGAGGGAGGCAGGGAGGCAGGGAGGCAGGGAGGCAGGGAGGCAGGGAGGCAGGGAGGCAGGGAGGGCAGGGAGGCAGGGAGGGAGGAGGCAGGAGGAGGGAGGAGGCAGGGAGGAGGGAGGGAGGGAGGAGGGAGGCAGGGAGGAGGGAGGCAGGAGGGAGGGAGGCAGGGAGGGAGGGAGGCAGGGAGGGAGGGAGGGAGGGAGGAGGCAGGGAGGCAGGCAGGCAGGCAGGCAGGGAGGGAGGGAGGCAGGCAGGCAGGCAGGCAGGCAGGCAGGCAGGCAGGCAGGGAGGAGGGAGGCAGGGAGGGAGGGAGGAGGGAGGGAGGGAGGGAGGGAGGGAGGGAGGCAGGCAGGCAGGCAGGCAGGCAGGCAGGCAGGCAGGCAGGCAGGCAGGCAGGCAGGCAGGCAAGAAGGGGTAGGAGGGAGGGAATCAAAGAAAGGGGAAAGGGAGGAGAGGGGATGAATAGGAACAAAAAATCCTTTTTATGGACCAATGGAAGTGGAGCCAAACAACAGTAAGTGAAAACAACAAGGTGGGGGGTCACTGAGGTCACGTGGACCTTGGGAGAGACCATGCAGTGGCCTTTTCATGGCCATGCAAGCGGCACCCAAGACCAAGTGTCGAGGCACAAAACTTTTGCCTCTAGGGAGCAGCAAGGCCTCTGCGGGAGAGGCGAGAGGAAAAGCTCGTCCACGGGGCTTGTGCTCTTCGGATGTGGAGCCGAGCTAGAGCAAGCCCTCGGCAGAGACTCTGGGGTTCCCTGGCACCACCGAGATGCGCCCCACCTCCAGCCCTGTCTGGGAGAGCGGAGAGTGGTGGAATCTGCTTTGCAGAATCTCCCCGGCAGAGGGGGAGTTCTCAGGCAGGCTCCAGGACAGAGGGCAAGAAGCTGCTGTGACCAACCCCGCGAAGGCTGAGCACCTGATCCTGGGCTGGAGCACGCAGCTAAGGTCTCTGTGGCAAGAGGAATGCATGGGAACGTTTGTGCAGTTTCTGTAGCCCAGCAGGCGCCAGGCCAGGCACACAGCTTGTGCCCACAGAGCTGGGCCGGCCTGTCCTGCCTGTTTCCTAGGAGGATGCCCCTGAGCACAAAGCCACAGCCAGAGGACCTGCAGGTCTCCATCCCGGATGACCCCTTCTGTACAGGCTCTGATTCCCGCCCAGACGACTCCCTTCTGTACAGGCTCTGAGACCCCACCCAGACGACCCCTTCTGTACAGGCTCTGAGCACCATCACTGACGGCTGCTCCTGATTCCGTGATCAAGAGAGTAGAGATTCCCAATGGAAACGTGGGTGAGGGGAGACGGATTCAAGAGCAGGAGCACGGACAGGAGTCCTGGGTTCCATCCCCACAACACCTGCTGCCCGAGCACAGCCAGGTGTGGCCCCAAGACGAAAATAAATGAAAAGAAACATCTATATCGCGCCCTCTTGAGGAAACCATCTCAGAACATGTTGTCATACAAATGATTATTATAAACATGTCATATCAAGGAGACATTTCAAACTCTTTCTAGAAACCAGAGAGAGAGAAACAAGGTTAAGTCACTTGCCTTTGCAGGTGGCTCGCCCCTGTTTGATCCCTGGGTGAGCCCTGAGCATTGCAAGGTGTGGCTGCCAAAAAATTAAAAAAAAAAAAAAAAACAACTAGCCCTTCTTTTTAGCAGTACATTATATGAGATGACTACAAGAGTATGCTACCCGCACGGCAGAGCCTGGCAAGCTACCCATGTCGTATTTGATATGCCAAATACCAGTAACAATTATAGACCTCATTCCCATGACCTGATGGAATGGTTTGAGGCTCTTTATGTTCCTGGAGCAAGCAGGTGCCCTTGGGCTCTACTTGCATGAGACAGGTCATATGGAGATGTTACTGGTGCCCGCTCGAGCAAATCAAAGATGAACGGGAAGACAGTGAGACATTATATGAGGAGTGGACACGCTTGAAGGCAAAGCAGTAAAAGTCTTGGACAACAAGAGCCTTCGTCCTGGAGGAGGATTTTCCACGTTCTTGTGGTGCGTGAGTGCTCCCTTTCTGTGGCGAGGACCCCTGAGCACCTGTGGAAGTTAGAACTCTGGGCAGTGGGGCCCAGACCATAGCACAGCACGCAGGGCTGCAGCCTTGCATGCGGGGGCCCTGGGTTCAACCTCTGGCATCCCATATGGTGCCCCCGGGCTGCCCAACTCCCCAGGAGTGATCCCTGAGCTCAGTCAGGAGCATTGCTGAGTGAACCACAACCAAACAAAGAAGCTCTGTGAATAGCAGAGACAATCTGCTCCCAACTCTGGCCTTTCAGAAACAGTAACCCTCTTGGTTACATAACAGCACCAGCGCTACCACTTGCAGCGGGCTAGGGCGAAGCATTCCCCGGGCTTAAGTTCCAGCAAAAGGGGCTTTACTTGGCATTGATCTGGAGCGAGAATTCAATTGATCAATCAGTCTGGCCAGGAGCGCCCTTTAGATTGACTCGCGGGCTGTGAGTGTCAGGACGGCAGAGAAGCGCAGGGTGCAGGGCGCCCACACCCCCTCCCCTGCTGGGGGAGGGTGGTGCTGTGGCCAGTGCCAGTGCAGCTGTGCGGGAACAGCTGGAGCCCGGCTGGAGCCCAGGCCGGTGGGCCAAGAAAGCCGAGCAGAGTGAGGGAAAGAAATGCAAAAGGCACAGAGTGAGGAAAGAAATGCAAAAGGCACGTTGGGAGAAGCAGGGTGGAAAACAGGAGACAGACCAGCCATCCTGGAATGCTAATCCTTCATCAGCTTCCAAAAAAGCATTGCTGTATGCTTCAAAACAAACAAAAAAAATTCCTGATGCTGGGAATTACTAAGAACAGGAGCTGATTATGCTCAGGGCCAGGGAGATAACTCAAGGAAGGCGCACGTGTTTGCACGAGGGGGTCTGGGCTCCATCCCCGGCACCATGCATGGAACCGCTGTGCAGCCGCACTAGAACCACCAAGGATGATGGGGAGGGAGAGGAGGAGGGGGAGAGCGAGCGAGCACTATTATGCCCATCTAAAAGCAGCTCAGAAATGAAGCCGCGCTGTACATCAGGCCCGGAGAGCTCTAGGTAGTGACTCACTAATATTTTTCTGTTACGGGGCTTGTGGGGTGCTTACCTGGCAGTGCTCAGGGCTCACTCCTGGCTCTGTGCTCAGTCATCTCTCCTGGCAGGGTTTAGGGAATCATGTTTGTTTTCACAAAAGCACTTTTTATTTGGGGGTATGGGGAGAAGGGAGGGGGAGTCTGCCTGAGAGAGGCTTATAATTCCCCGACCAGCCGCCCATGGCTACACTTCACTTTGTAGACTGAAGTCAGAGAAATTTTCCAGGGGCCAGAACCACAGTGCAGAGCGAAGGGTGTTTACTCGCACAGACCCGCCCAGGGATCCCAGCATCCCAGATGGTCCCCCGAGCACTGCCAGGAGTAACCCCTGAGCATCACGGGGTGTGACCCAAAAAAGTATAAATAAATAAACAAACAAATAGAAGTTTTCCAGTGATTTCCTCAGCCAGACTGGAGGCCTTGAATTCTCGCCCCTGTTCCGATCCCATCCCCTGCCGGTTAAGGAGTGCAGGAGGCCGTCTAGGGCCCCCAGCCAGGTGGTCCTGATGTATAGGGGCCGAGGAAGGGCGAGGGGAGAGGCTGGATCAGCCACATGCAAAGCGAGTGCCCACTGCACTGTGCCCCCTCTCTGCCCTAGTGTGTCTAATTGGAAAATGTTGCTTCTCCCTCCAGAGGCGTCCCTGTGGCACAGAAGCTAGAGGTTGCCCCACACATGCTGGGGAGCAGCAGAGAAGCTCTTGGAGTGGACATAAAGTGCTGTGTGGTGCTTTACACAGTCACAGGGCCGGAGCGATAGCACAGCTGGTCGGGCGTTTGCCTTGCATGCGGCTCACCCGGCTTCTATTCCCGGCATCACATACGGTCCCCGAGTACAGCCAGGAGTAATCCCTGAGCACTGACAGTTGTGACCCCAAAAAAAAAAAAAGAAAAACAAAAGTACAGGGATTAAGGTGCTTGTCTTGCATGTAGCCCACCCACCATGGCTCAGATTCCCAGCACCAGCTACGTTCCCATGAGCCCGGCCAGCGGTCACCCCTGAGCACTGAGCCAGGCATAGCCTCAGCACTGCAGGGTGTGGTCCCAAACCCTCTCCATCCACCCCCAACAAAACGTTTGCAGTTCACTTCTACACGCATCAAGCGTTCATCTGGTAAGAAACTGAACCCAGATATGTCTCAAAGCCAGTGCAGAAAAATTAAGAGCGCTCAAGACTTAAGAGGAAAAGAATCATTTTCCTGGTTTCTAGGCTTTTTCTTTGCTTTTTGGGTCTCACCTGGCAGTGCTCAGGGGTTACTCCTGGCTCTGCACTCGGAAACCCTGCTGGCTGTGCTGGGGGGACCATATGGGATGCTGGGGATCAAACCCAGGTCGGCAGCCCTGCCCGCTGTGCTATCGCTCCGGCCCCATTTTCCTGGTTTCTGAGGAGGCATCATCCTGCCGTTGGCAGGGGTGCCAGTGGGCTGCTTCTGTGTCATTTATCCCTGCCAAGGGGCTCTTGGGAACTTTCCCAGAGCTCTTCCTCCACTTCTTCCTGGCTTCAAAGAAAAGATAAATGAAAGTCAAAGCCTGCTGTGATTGGGCCCCAGCGCCTGCTCCGGGCCTTGTAACTTACGCCGCTGCCCTCACACCGCGCTCCCTCGGCTCTCTCTCAGTCAGGTGTGGACACCATTTCTCCTCCCCTGACTAAGGCGCGAGAGGTCCCGATAGCTCAGTGGGTATCTCCCTCCTGCAAGGCAGCAGCAGACCCCACGCTGCCTGGGGATTCGGGTTCCAGAACAGAGTGCGCGCAAGCACCAGCACCAGCAAGCTGTTACCTATCACGCCTGCAGCCAAGGATGCCACCTGCATCACTGCCACAAGAGCAACTAAAGGATGGAAGCGGGGGCGGGGAGGAGGTGAGTTCATCGGGGAAAGGGAGAAGAGAAAGAGAAGCCCTTCTGCTCTGGTTTGTCTCCCTAATGAGGGCTTGAGGGTGCGCGGGGAGGATGTTCAGGGCAGTTGCGCCCTCTGATGGCCACAAGGGGAAGCCCACTTGCACCAAGCTGGCCACAGCTGCTGGGCGGTGGCGCGCCGGCTTCCCTTCCCCACATTTTCTTAGGAGGCTTTGTTTGGGTCTTGTGGTTCATGCACAGAGTTGGATACTCCGTTGCTTTTACAAAAGTCATTCCTTAACGACAGTGTCCTCAGGCATCTGACTTGTGGCTGCCCTGTGCTTTGCCACAGGGGCTAAATTTTAAGGTTAAATATTTGCCTTGGGCAGCCTAAAACAAATAACGAATTTTTTTTCAAAAAATTCTTCCTTGAAGAACAACTATTTCTGGAACTTTCCTATTTATTTGACCTAGTTTGTTTGTTTGTTTGTTTGTTTATCAAAGGAATATCCAAGTCCAGAGACAGTATAGCAGGTAGGTCATTTGCCACGCAGAGGACCCAGGCTTGCTCCCCAGCATCCCAGAGTCCCCACAGCACGGCCAGGAGTGAGATCTGAGTGCAGAGCCAGAAGTTACGCCCTGAGCACCGCTGAGTGTGACCACCCTCCCTTAGGGAAAAAAAATCCAAATCCAATCATTTATGCCATTTCATTGTAATACTGTTAGGAAATCTCAGGGCTGGAGAGATAGGATAATGGGTAAGGCATTTGCCTTGCAAGCAGCTGACCGGGTTCGATCCTGGCATCCCATGTGGTTCCCCTGAACACCACCAGGAGTAATTCCTGAGTGCAGAGCCAGGAGTAACCCCTGAGCATCGCCGGGTGCGACCCAAAAAGCAAAAAGTGAATAAATAGACAAATAAATAAATAGACAAATAAATATTGTAATTGTATATCTCACGGTGGTATAATAAAATGTTAAAAAATAGACAAATAAATAAATAGACAAATAAATAAACAAACAAACAAACAACAGAGTCAAAGACCCACCCTACAGCTGTCTATTTCAAGCCCAGGTATGTCTGATCCAGAGACTCAGATACATGGGGCAGAGCTGCTACCAGCTCTCCCTGTGCCCAGCTGATCATGAGACACCCAGGAGTGAAGGCGGGTTTTAGCCCTGCCCTGTCATCCCAATAGAGTCTCACAAGAAGCCAGAGGAACCCCCCACACCATGAGGGGCTATTTTCCACATCCGGACTCCCAGCTCATCAGAGCTCCACACAGCAGAAAAGCTGATCTTTCCTTTCTCGCACGGCCGCAAAAGAGGTTCGTCAATAAATGCACGAGATGAGAGGCTACTACAAGAGTATCCCACCCACACGGCAGAGCCTGGCAAGCTACCCGTGTCATATTTGATATGCTAAAACCCAGTAACAATTATAGACCTCATTCCCATGACCTTAAGGAATGGTTTGAGGCTCTTCATGTTCCTGGAGTGAGCAGATGCCCTTGGGCTACACTAGCACGTGACAGGACGTATGGAGATGTTACTGGTGCCCACTCAAGCAAATGGATGAACAACGGGAAGACAAGGGATACAAGCAAGTGAAATAAACAACAAACAAAAAGAAATCTGGAGTAAGCGAGCTGTAACCCTGGTCTGGAGCGCTGCGGATGCCGCGTCAGGAGATCCAGGTTCCATCCCAGCACTGCAGGGTGTGCTGAGCACTGCTTGGAGCATCCCGAAGCAGAGGCAAGAGCAGCAAAGGAGAAACTACACGCTCTTTTGGTTCTATAGAGCTGTATCACCTACCATCCTCTCTCCTGGAAGATTAGGCCTCGGCCTCTTTCCTTTCTAACTCCAACTCCCAGCACCATGGAATGGCAACGCCTCCCCGCTCCTCGACTAAAAGGGTTCTCAGTTTCCTCATGACTTTGAAGACTAAATTCCCATCCAACAGATTTTTCTTGAATTGATTTTCAAAGTCAATTCAATAGTTTGCTTCTGCAACTGTTACAAGAAATCCGCGTGGCGTGTTTTGAGCCGTCACGATGCCCACCGGCGAGACTGTGTTAGAGCTGCCTACTGTGGATGTGCATATGTGTGTGTCCGTGTAACTGTGCAAGTGTGCATTATGCATGTGTGTGCACGTATGTGTGCAAGTATGTGTGTGCACACGTGTGTGTGTGTGTGAACCTGGGACCTCATCCGTGCCAGGTCTGAGTCCATCCCTTGGCCCCGGCGTTGCTTCTTATGGCGGCATGTTGCTGTGTCTTTGCTATCGGTGTTCACGCGTGTCTGACACTGTTTTTCCCCTTGATACTGACACTCTTCTGGGGTGGTGGGCCAGGGCTAGAAACCACCATCCCTCCCGGGCGCCTCGTGAGCGGCTGGTCACAGGGAGAGCCAGTAGCAGCTCTGCCCCATGTCTGCGAGTCTCTGGACCGGCATACCTGAGCCGGATTTAAGAAAGACTGCTGCAGAGCCTCGCAACAAGCCAGACGACCCCCCACTCCATGAGGGCCTCCATTTTCCACATCCGGACTTCTCTCTCGTCAGACCTCCACCCAGCAGACCAGCCTATCAGCGCCCGGCTCTGATAAGCGCAAGCGGCCGCGTGTTTCATCAATACATGCTGGACTTAGAGATGCCTACAAGAGTATGCTACCTACACGGCAGAGCCTGGCAAGCTACCCGTGTTGTATTTGATATATATGCCAAATACCAGTAACAATTATAGACCTCATTCCAGAATGGATTGAGGCTCTTTATGTTCCTGGAGCAAGCAGATGCCTTGGGCTCTACTAGCATGAGACAGGACATATGGAGATGTTACTGGGGCCCGCTCGAGCAAATCGATGATGAACGGGAAGACAGTGACAGTGATACTGACACACGTGTTTGACACTGTTTTTTCCCCTTGATACTGACATGGAACATAGGCAACAAATGTAAGCCATGCAGCATGACGCTGTGGTTCCTGTACAGCCACAACACAGCCACCCGCCCTCTAATTTGAGAGCACCTGTGCCCCTGACGTCCACCTCTCTGTCTGTGGTCGGCAGCCCTCCCCCTCTCTCGAGCACGGCGCACCGGCACTCACAGAGTCCCCAGGTGGAACAGGAGCCCCCGACTCAGGCCTGGGATCACATCCTGGCCACAGAGCTGTTCCGGGCGCTGCCAGGTTCTCTCTGTCCTTCACCCTCAAAGCTTCTCTCTCCGTGTCCTGATCAAGCTCTATCAGAATCATCTGGGGGAAGTTTTACTCCCACCCTCAGCTCCATTCTGAGAGCTTATTCACTAGCTCAAGCATCACGTGTGTTTGTTCGAGCAGCGTCTGTCTTTAGGGTATTCATTTCCTCTAATCCTTCCATCAAGGCTGGAGGATTTTTCCTAAATGACATGAAGCTGAGAGCAAGCAGGTTACCTGACAGAAAATTCTAATGGAAAGTATTTTTTTTTGAAAGTTAAATTTAGATTTTTGGGGAGATGGCACAGTGAGAGGATGGGCCACACTCAGCGGTGCTCAGGGCTTCTTACTCCTGGCTCTGTGCTCAAGGATTACTCCTGGCAGTGCTCAGGAGATCATACACAGTGCCAGGGGTCAAACCAAGGTTCTGCCACTTCCGAGACAAACGCCTTTCCTGCTGTACTAAGTCTCCGGCTCTGAATTTAGCTTTAACGAGGACAGAATGAACCGCACCACACACCCTTTGTCCCAGGAGCTGAGTGAGTGACACACAGGAGCTGGTGCTTGCTGCTCGCATCCCAAAGCCGGAGAGTCTAGCACGAACTTCAGGTGAAGACGAGTCTTCAGGCAGAGCCCAGCACGGCAGCTCTGCTCCTCAAGCAGGAAGAAGCGAGAAGAGCTGCGGAGGCAGCCACCATGTTCTCTGCAACAGGACACAAGCTCAGAATCTGCTTTCGAGGGGCGGAGCCATAGCACAGCAGGGAGGACGATTGCCTTGCACATGGCTGACCCGGATTCAAACCCCAGCATCCCATATGGTCCCTTGAGCACCGCCAGGAGTAATTCCTGAGTGCAGAGACAGGAGTAACCCCTGAGCATCTCCGGTGTGACCCAAAAAGCGAAAAAAAATAATCTGATTTTGAGCGAATCAGAGAAAGGTAAGACATATATTATTAGCAAATGACAAAGAAGATGGGGAGGGGAACCCCAAGTCTGAGGCTGAGTTCAAGGCCAGCAGCTCTGCGGAATGAGGTGCTGCAGTGCTTTCTGGGTGCCAGGGGTGCTACCCCAGAGAGCAGCCTGTGAGCACAGTCAAGGAGGTGACTGTCCGTGAGATTCCTGCCCAGGCTTCGAGCACCACAACTAAAGGAGTGGACTTACAACCAAGTACGTGAGGAACTCCATCACTGCAATGTCGACCGGGGCGGGGGCGGGGAATGTGGACCCAGATGAAGGTCACCAGGTAAAAGCTAAGGGCGGCGTCCTTGCACACAGCTGCTCCCAGTTGGATATACCAGCCCCTGAGCACTGCCAGGGGGGTCACTTCTGAGCACGGCACTAATAATAGCCTCTGAAGCCTGCCAGGTAGAGTCCAGAAGCCAAAATAACATAAAATTGAGACAAATCAGCAAAAGAGACGGTGCAAGGGTGAAGGCATTTGCCTAGCATGCAGCTGACCCTGGCTCAGTCCCTGGTACTGCATATGGTTCCCTGAGCTCAGAACCGGGAGGAGACTCTGAACACTGCCCAAGTCCACCCACCCACACCCCCCAGGTGATGAATCCCGGAACTGCCTGTGAGAGTGCTGGGAGAAAGCCGGAGTGGCGGGACAAGGTGGTCTTGCGCTCCCGGGCTCTCCCCCCCTCCTGTCCTCACTGCTAACCTGGCTCGAGGCAGAGGCACTCCCAAAGGCACATGGTTGGAGAGGTGGGAGAGGCCGTGAGACAGACTCCTGCCAGTGCAGAGGCCCACAGGGCTGTTTCCACGGATAGTTTCACTGAGTATAAAATTCCAGGTTGGCATCCAGCTCCTTTAGCACTCTCGCACTCCGTGGCGACTCAACAGTCAGCTTTCCAAAGGGGCTCGGCTCATACTCATCAAGAGAACAACAGAGACAGAGAGAGACAGAGAGACAGAGAGACAGAGAGAGACAGAGAGAAAGAGAGGAAAAGGGGGTACCTGCTACTGAGGCAGCCTGGGGGGTGGGTGGGAGGGGTGGGGTACACTGGCGGTGGGAATGGGGCACTGGTGGAGGGATAGATGCTGGAATACTGTATTACCAAGAACCAATTACGAACACCTTTGTAACTGTATGTTTCACTGTGGTATAATAAAATTTTTTTTTAAAAAATCAAGAGAACAAACCCATGATCTGATTTCTGGTTACCTAAGTTTTCAGATTCATTCAAGACATTAAATGAGATAGATTAGGGGCCCAGAGCGATAGTCCAGCGGGTAGGGCTTTTGTCTTGCACACAGCTGACCCGGGCTTGATCCCTGGCATCCCTATAGTCCCTACAAGCACCACCAGGTATAATTCCTAAGTGCAGAGCTAGAAGTAACCACTAAGCATCGCCGGGTGTGATACCCCAAAAATATTAATGAGATTGGACTCGCTCGTGTTTAAGGGTCCAGGGAGAGGGCCTGGGTGGCGAGGCAGAAGTCTAAATCATCATGGCACTGCGTGGTCCCATCTTCTCTGGCATCCCCACCCCTAGCATCTCTAGTGTAACTTTGCACCTAAGAACCACATAGGGGGACCCCAAAGCTGGAAGCAACCCCTATTTTTAAAAAGGTGTCCATATTTCTGCTCAATCATAGTCATATTTTTCTTTTTCTTATTTTTGGGTCACACCTGGTGATGCTCAGGGGTTACTCCTGGTTCTGCACTCAGGAATTACTCCTGGCGGTACTCAGGGGACCATATGGGATGCCAGGGATCGAACCCAGGTCAGCTGTTTGCAAGGCAAACGCCCTACCCGCTGTGCTATCGCTCCGCCCGCCCCCATAGTCATATTTTTCTATGGGCTATCTTCCACTCAACATGAAACATGACTTTTTTAATCTAAAAGGTATTGGGCAGTGCTGGAGAGAGTAGCAGTGGCTAAAGAGCTTGTATTGCGCAGCTGACCAAGCTTGATCCCAACACCACAAGGGCCCCAGCCCCTTCTTAGAGTGGTCCCTGTGCACCCCTGCATGCGCCAAAAAACTGAAGAAAAAAAAAAGTAAATGTTTTGTCATTTGTGTACCGGGTCACCCATCGGGCTCAGGCCTTACTCCTCACTCTGAGATCAGGGATCACTTCCGGCAGGCTTGGGGACCTTATGGGGTGCTGGGGATCAGAAGCTGGGTCAGCTGCCAGAGAGGCAAACACCCTACCCACAGTACTATCCCTCTGACACCAAAGTTAGTGTTTGATGGACGTTTACCAACTTGCAGATCAAGTTTTCAACTGTCTTCCCGTTCACCGTCGATTTGCTCAAGCAGGCACCAGTAACATCTCCATATGACCTGTCTCATGCAAGTAGAGCCCAAGGGCACCTGCTTGCTCCAGGAACATAAAGAGCCTCAAACCATTCCATCAGGTCATGGGAATGAGGTCTATAATTGTTACTGGTATCTGGCATATCAAATACAACACGGGTAGCTTGCCAGGCTCTGCCGCACGGGTAGCATACTCTTGTAGTCATCTCAAAATACAGCATTTATAAATTAAAAATAATAATAATAATAATAATAATAAAAGTAATAATAAAATTGGGGGCTGGAGCGATAGTCCAGCGGGTAGAGGCTTGCCTTGCATGCATGCAAGGCAAGTTTTCAATTACATGTATGAAAATCAGTGAAAGGGACTTTGATCCATCGTTATAAAGTATGAGTTTAGATCATTATGGGCCATTCAAAACACGACTGCTATAGAAAGAAATTGCTCCTTTGTTAGCCAGCATGGACTCCGTGGCACTGCAGACACACAGCGCCATGTTCTAGCTCAACAGCTTCCTGTTTGTTTTCCCTTCACAAGACTTGGCCCCACAGGAGCGAGCCTGACCAGGCCCTTCCACCTCCAGGTCTGGCTGCGGAGAGAGACTGGCAAGGGCTCTTCCGTCTGGCTGTGTCCCCAGGAGACACCTGTCACTTCCACTCACAGCTCATCTGTCACAACTCATCACCTAGACCCACCCGACAGCAAGGGAACAAGGATGTGTCTGGGAGCACGCATATTCAGCGACGAAGAAATTAGAATAAATTAAATCACTTCAGGTGTGTGTGACCTTGCCGTGAACTCCCTCAAGTGCTCCCAAGTAAGAGCTAGTCACCGAACGACAGGAGAACTGCGGGGAGATTTCCAGAGTCTGAGGAGCAGACGGGCCCCTGGTGCCCCTGATCGGGGTGACGTGGGGGAGGTTCTGACAGGTTCAAAATCTGAAGCACAGCAGGAATTCTCACGCTCTTGGATCGCTGCCTTCTGTTCGAAAGGCAGGAGCGAGTTGAGCGATGTCATGTTATGTACACGTCCTTGGAAACTTGGATTAAGGATCAGAAAGTTATTATTTTGTATTGGTTGTTTAACCCACGGCTAAGAGTGAAGCCCGAACCCGAGCGCGAAGCTCTGGTCTGGTCCCAAAGCAAACACACAAACACTAGCAGGCAGAAGGGGTGTCTGGGACCGCCCACCTGGGATCTCACCGGCCTGGCGGGGCTGCTGTTTCCTTTCTGAGTCTAGATCGGTATAAATGCACCTGCTGGATCCGAGAGCGATCAGAGACTGCAGGTCTTTCTATCAAATGGCCAACCCTACAGAAGACCTCGGAATCTCTGAACTTGTCAGCCAATGTGAGGTTCAGAGTGAATGAGTGACCCCTGGACTCTCTCTGGGGGAACCATGGAAACGAAGCCCGCTGTGGTCCGAGAGTGCAGGGGGTTAAGGCAGCCCCACCACCGAGGCTTTATTGCCTCCAGCACCGCTGGGGGTCACTCCTGAGCAAAGAGCCAGGCATGGCCCTGGGCATCAGCAAGTGTGCGCATGCGCACACGTGCGCACGCACGCACGCACACACACACACACACACACACACACACACACACACAGGCACACATTAATGAAAGAAAACGAAGCCGTTCATCCTGTGAAGAGAGGAAGGGGGCTTTTCAGAGCACTCACTCCATCTGCCGGAGCTGCTGGGCTGCCCCCACAGTAACTCCTCGGTCTGGGCCCACAGAACCCACGCAGAGGTGGAAGAGCCCTGGGCAAGGGGTGGGAACTGTTTGCCACCATCGTGGTCACCGGAAGTCAGCACCTGGCATCACCACTGCAAGGAAACTCACTGCGTTACCAGCACAGACCCGCTGGTCTCAAGGAGTACCTTATTTTATCTTATTTTTTGACACTTTCTATAAAAGTTCATGAGGGCCGGAGAAATAGTACAAGGGTTAAGGGGCTTGCTTGCATCCTGCTGACCTTGGTTTAAATCCCAAGAGAGGGAGAGGGGAAAGAGGAAAGAGAGAGGATGAGAAAGAAGATTAGGGGGAGAGAGGGAAGAGAAAAGGAGAGAGAGGGAGAGGGAGGGAGGGACAGAGAGGGGGAAAAAGAGGGACAGAGAGAGAGGGAGGGAGGGAGGGAGGGACAGGAGAGGAGAGATGACTGAGGGTACCCCAGAGTCACCACCCAAAACTAATAATCAGTGTGACATAAGATTTTGTCTATCAGGGGCCAGTGTTAGTACAGCAGAGAGAGCATTTGCTTGCATGTGGTCAACCTGGCTATGATCCCCAGCATCCCATATGGAACCCTGCACACTGCCAGGAGCACCCCTGAGCACTACCGAGAATGATTCCTGAGTACAGAGCCAGAAGTGACTCCTGAGTACCACCAGGTGTGGCCCCAAAACCAAAAATAAATAGTCTATCAAAGAAAGATCTCAGAAATAACAACTAGAGTTATAAAATAGATGTCATGACATTAACATGTTCTATGGAAAGGACTATTGAAAGACAAACTGTAGCTTGACCGGGAATAAGCAGCTGGACAATCCAAATGGACAATCCCACGTTTAAGGATTGTTAAGGTAGTGACTTTACTGACAAAACGCTTGCTCACGGGAAGATGTCAAACTTTTCAATTTAATGTACTTTATAGCATAGTCTGAATCTCTACAACAAAAGTAGAATTAAGAGCAGATAGACTAGG
>JAJIBD010025949.1:0-19277 GCA_021461705.1 Cryptotis parvus | reverse complement strand
ATCTCTTGATCACTTGAATCCGGTTATTAATCGATTTGCTCAAGCAGGCGCCAGTAACATTTCCATTGGACCCTCTCACATGCCAATGTAGCCCAATGGCATCTGGTTGATTCAGGAATATGAAGAGCCTCAAACCGTTCCTTCAGGGTCTTTACAAGAAAGTCTGACCATCTTGTAGGTGGGCGGCCACGTGATCTTTTGACATCCCGTGGGATCCAGTCTGTAATGGCTCTAATACAGCGGTGGTCTCCAAATCACATTACATGTCCAGCCCATCTGATTTTTGATGCCTTGGCAAAAGAGACAGCGTCCCTGATTCTGGAATGGCGATGGAGGTCAGAACTATCTTCTCTCTCACTTGAGTGAGGCGTGATATTCCAAGGATAGCTCTTTCGATTCCTCTCTGGGAGACCCGAATAGCATTCTCATCCTGCTTTCGTAGGGCCCAGGTCTCTGAGGCATATGTTAATGCAGGGAGAACGGTGGAGTCAAAGAGATGTGCCTGGAGCCGGAGGTTCTTTGTCCTTTTAGCTATTTCTTTGATGCCTTTGAAGGCATTCCATGCCCCTCTCTTCCTCCTGCACAGCTCAGGTTTTAGGTCATTCATCATGTTGATTTCTCAACCTAGGTACACATAACTGCTGCATTCAGAGATGTTTGTTCCATTGAGAGTGAATGGGGCCTCTGGAACTAGTTCATTTTTCATGAACGTAGTTTTGTTGAGAGTCAGCTGTAGACCTATCTTTCCACATTCTCGGTCAAAGTCAGCCAGCATTTGTGCCGCTTGGCTAATGTTTGGTGTTATTAGAATGATGCCATCAGTGAAGTGGAGGTGGTGTAGTTGCCGACCATCTATCTTCACTCCCATTCCTTCCCATTCTAATTGTCTCATGATGTTCTAGAGGGTGGCGCTGAAGAGTTTTGGTGAAATGGTATCACCCTGTCGAACCCCTCTTTTTGACATCAATGATCACTTCTTTGTAGAATGGTGTGATCCTGTTGGTGAATCCGTAATACAGCTCACGAAGGATCTTGATGTATTGGGTTTGAACACCCCTGTTTGGCTAGGGCTTCGATGACTGCTTCAGTCTCCACAGAATCAAAGGCTTTCTGTAAATCAATGAACCTGAGACAGAGAGGCATCTTGCACTCCCTACAAATCTCAATGTGCTTGGTTACTGTGTGGATATGGTCGATTGTGCTGAATCTTTTTTCTGGAAGCGTGCTTGCTCGCATGGTTGTCCTTCATCTAGTGTTCTGCTAATCCTATTCAGGATGACTCATGTAAACAACTTGTAGATGACGGACAACAGGCAGATGGGGCGATAGTTTCCGATGTCATGAATGTCTCCCTTCTTGAACAGTAGAACTGTCCTGCTGGTTTTCCATTGGGAGGGCACCTTGCATTCGGACAGGTAGCGTGTGAAGTGCCGAGCTAGTGTATTGATGAGTACCGATGGCAAATTCTTCAGGTGTTCGGGTCTGACTTTGTCTGGGCCTGGTGCTGTTCCCTTCTTTACCGACCGAGGCGGCATGTCAGATTTCAGAAGGGAGAACGTTGGGAATAACATATCCATCCTGTGGAATTTGGTATGTGGGCTGGTGGATGTGGCTATCAAAGAGAGTTTGAGTAGAAGTCCCGGATAATCTTCTCCATTGCCTTTCTGGAAGATGTGATAGATCCATCAGGGCGTCGGAGGGCAGTCATCTTGGTCTTATAGTTGGCAAAGGACAGGCGGGCAGTTCAAATACTTTTCCCGGCTTCTGCTGCATCTTCCAGTATTTCTGCTCTTCTGTCTTTTAGGTCTTCTTTTATCGCTTCTCTGCACCATTTTGCAAGCTTGGGCATTAGCATTTGGTCTCCTGATCCTCACGCCTTGCCACGTTGGCGAATGAGCTCAAGAGTTTCTGAAGACAGGCTTCCTTTTGTGTCTTTCTCTCTCTCAGCATTCTTCGCACAATCTTGGAGGTGCTGAACCAGTTGGTTGTATTCTTCATCGATGTAGTCAATGGTGGTATCTTCCCATGTTGCTGCAATGGTGCCAAAGAGTTCCCAGTTGGTGGTCGTTCTGGGAGTTCTCTTCTTAAACTTTGCAGTCTTTTCTTCCCGTTGCGGGAAGTAGAATTTTGCACGAAGGAGACGGTGGTCCGATCCTGTTTGGAATTTGGGGACGACAGCAACATCGGTCAGACAAAACCGTAGATTGAAGATGATGTGGTCATTTTTATTGTGGAACTGTCCACCAGGGAGATTCCCATGTCCAACGTTTCACTTCACCCTTCTGAAACTGTGAATTCCCATGAATGGTCTTGGTGGACATGATGAACTCAGATAGTCTCTCACCCTGTTCGTTTCCATTCTAGGCCATGGGTCCCTATGTGGAGTTCTTCAGCCGGTCTTCTCAGTCCTATCTTGGCATTAAAATCACCAACTATGATCTTGTAGAAGGTGTGATCTTTTTTTAAAGAACTCCTCCAGTTCCATGTAGAATTTCTCAATTTCATCTCCTTTGTATGTGGATGTTGGTGCATAGACAATGAAGATAGATATTTCTGGCAGTGGGCCACATCTCTTCAAGTGTAATCATCCTTTCCGGCTTGTTAGGCATTCAAATGAATCAATGTTGATGGCCATGTTCCTGTTGACAAGGACACCAACGCCAGTGGCGCCTCTTTCGTCGCATGTTCCAAGGAACAATTCTTCTCCGGTGTCAAATACAGCATGATGCGACTGGCGCCTCCTCATCTCAGTCAGACCAATGATGTTGTACTTGATCTTTTGCACTTGCACCATCAGATCCTCAATATATGCTTCCGATGCCAGCATCCATGCATTGAAAGTACAAACAGTCATTTTAGTCCCTCTTCGTTTTGGCAGCCTAGGATGGCTATGAAATTTTATCAGGCACTGCTTGTTGTTCGCCTTTCTTACTGCTGCCGTATTAAAGGGCTCTTTCGGGATCAGGAAAATAAAAATGTTTGTTACTGGTTTTTTGGCATATCAAACACTTGCGTCGGACAGCTTGCCAGGCTCTGCCGGCGCAGGTGCTATACTCTCATTACTTTGTGGGGTCTCTCTCTGAGGGGTGGGTAGAATATTCACAGCAATTTGGAGGTAAATCGCTGCGGCTGCACAGCGGCCGCACAAGGAAAGTTGGTTTCTGCTCTGCGGGTGTATCTGTGTCTGTGGCTCAAGCATTCCTGGACTTGAAATACTCTCCCCTCTGAAGGGCGGGTCTCTGCAGGGTGGGTCCTTGTAGGCTGGGTTTCTCACAAGCCTGGCTGGAGACTGGATTAATCTATTGGGTGGAGATCTTATGAGCTGTGAAGTGTGGATGGTGAGATCGCTGCCAGCAAGGTGTGGGTGTTTCTCTGGGCTCTTCCGAGGCGCTCTATCGGTATGGTGGGCTCGGGTTGGTAGTTGCTCTCACAGTCCATGGGATGCAGGGGCTTCAATGGGGAAAGCTGGTTTCTGCTCTGCCAGGTGTATCTGTAAATCTCTTTGTAAATCAGATTAATATTTGATCGAATATACACAAACAGATTTACATGATAAACCCTAAATGTCTGTAAGGCAAGCCACAATGTGTAAGAGAGAGATAGAGTGAGAGAACAAGAAAGAGAGAGAAAGAGAGCGATGGAGAGAGAGAGATAGAGAGAGTAAAATTAAATGTGCCTGCTATAGAGACATGCTTGGGGAGGTGGGAGTGAATGTGGGGGGCATTGGTGATGGGAATGGTGCATTGGTGGTGGGATGGGTACTGGAACACAGTATGACTGAAAGCCAATTTTGAACATCTTTGTAATTGTATATCTCATGGTGGTATAATAAAAGCAATAAGTTTGAGTTGGCCATATTAATAACAGAAGGCACAAATTTCAGGCTAAAAAGAGATTATAAGAGACAGGATCACTTCTTAATAATCAATTTATATGTACATCAGCAAAAAAATAATACTCCTAAACATATATGCACCCAAATGAAGGATTAGCAAAATACTTTTTGCTAATAGAACTGCCAATAGATTTCAAATTGGAAACTAATAGTAACACAATAGTAGTTGAAGACTTCACTACCACTCTGTCTCCTCTCGGTAGATTGACCATTCTGAAACACAGCAAGTAATTAATGGCTTTGAAGGAAGATAAGGAGTTTGTAGATATAGTGTTTTGCATACCCAAAAGTCAAATACACATTCTTCTCAAATGCACATGGGATATTCTCAAAGACAGACAATATGCTTGGCTACAAAACATACCACCATAAAATCGAGAAGATATAAATTATATTAAATATATTAAATATATTCTCAGACCATGCATATATTAAATATATTTTCAGATCAATAGAATAGAATTGAATATCCTTAACAGGATCTCAGGTATATTATCAATTAATCTTAAACAAATGAGAAAAAAGATGTGAAATGTAGCAAAGAAAGCCTCTTCAACAAGTAGTGCTGAGAAAAGATCAGCTACATGCAAGCAAAAAAAGAACTTAGATCTTTTTCTAACACCATGCACAACAAAAAGTTAAATCAAAATGGATTAAAGACCTTAATGTCAGACCTGTATCCATAAGGTACATAGAGAAAAATATATGCAGAGCTCTACATGACAATGAAGTAAAGGAATCTTCAAACATGAAACACTAGCCAAGTAAGAAGAAAAAAAGGTAAACAAATAGGATGATATTAATCTAAAAGCTCCTAAACCTCAAAGGAAAATTGACTGGGATATAAGAACAGCCCACAGAATGAAATTATTTATCCAACACTCATCTGATAAGTGATTAATATCCAAGATACATAATGCACTGGTAGAACTTTACAGAAAAAAAAAGTCAACCCCATCCAAAAATGGGAGAAAAGATGAACAGAAACTTCCTCAAAGAAAAATACAACTACACAAATACAAAAGGCACATGAAAAAGTGCTCCACATCACCAACAATCTGGGAGATGTAAATCAAAGCAGCAATAAAACATCTCACACCAGACACTAGCACACATTCAAAAGAAAAAATTTCCAGTGCTGGTGTGGATGTGGAGAGAAAGCAACTCTCATTCACTGCTGGTGGGGATGTCCAATAGTTCATTCTTTTCTTTGAAAAACGGTATGGACAGTTATCAGAAAGCTATAAATTGAGCTTCCATACTGCTCCTGGAATATGCCCTCGTGACCCAAAAACAATGCAGAAAAGGCATCTGCACCCCTATGTTCAATACTGCACTATTTATAATAGCCAAAATCTGGTAACAACTCAAATGCCCAAGAACAGATGAGTAGATAAAGAAACTATTGTGAGGCTTAAGATGATGAAGGCCTCCCATCCAAGTACAGACCCTCCCTACTTAGTTTCAGATCTTGATCACTCACTTGATCATTTGACATCCCGTAATTCATCGATTTGCTCAAGCAGGTGCCAGTAACATTTCCATTTGACCCTGTCCACGTGCCAATGTAGCCCAATGGCATCTGGTTGCTTCAGGAATACGAAGAGACTCAAAGCATTTGTTCAGGGTCTTGATGAAGAAGTCTGACCATCTTGTAGGTGGGCGGCCCTGTGATCTTTTGACATCCCATGGGATCCAGTCAGTAACGGCTCTAGTCCAGCGGTCATCTCCAAATCACATTACATGTCCAGCCCATCTGATTTCCGATGCCTTGGCAAAGCGAGACAGCATCCCTGTGTCTGGAACAGCGACTGAGGTCGGAACTCCGGATTCCTTCTCTCACTTGAGTGAGGAGTGATATTCCAAGCATAGCTCTTTCGATGCCTCTTTGGGAGATCCAACAGCATTCTCATCCTGCTTTCGTAGGGCCCAGGTCTCTGAGGCGTATGTTAATGCAGTGAAAATGGTGGAGTCGAAGAGATGTGCCCGGAGCTGGAGGTTCTTTGTCCTTATAGCTATTTCTTCGATGCTTTTTGAAGGCATTCCAAGCCACTCTCTTCCTCCTGCACAGTTCAGCTTTTTAGGCCGTTCATCATGTTGACTTCTCGACCTAGGGACACGTAACTGCTACATTCATAGATGTTTGTTCCATTGAGAGTGAATGGGGCCTCTGGAACTAGTTCATTTTACATGAACGTAGTTTTGTTGAGAGTCAGCTGTAGACCTATCTTTCCACATTCTCGGTCAAAGTCAGCCAGCATTTGTGCTGCTTGGCTAATGTTTGATGTTATTAGAACAATGTCATCAACGAAGCAGAGGTGGTGTAGTTGCCGACCGTCTATCTTCACTCCCATTCCTTCCCATTCTAATTGGAAGCTTCAGATACCAGACAAAAAAAAGAAAAGTGACTGCCACAGAAACATGTTGTGGGAGGGTTATGGGGAGAAAAGAAACTGGAAACATTGGTGCTGGGAAATATATACTGGTAAAGGGATAGGTTTTAGAACACTGTATGACTGAAACCCAATCATTAACAGTTTTGTAATGGTCAATCACATGATGATTTAGTTAAAAATAAATAAATATAAATAAATAAGCAAAAAAGAGGAGATGATGCATGAGATGAAGGTGCCAGGACTGGTGGAGCAGCAGCAGATCTTGTAACTCTGTACTTGGGGCAAGACTGTTGGATGACAGACCTAGCTAGCTTGGGAACTGCTGTTTAATCTACTTATAGTTTAAGCTATTTACATGTTCTTAAGTCAGGGTTCATGGTAATAAGATATCTCTTCTCTGTAAACACTGATGGAGGGTGTGGCAGTTTCAAGAGTCATTTTGACTCTGAATCAGTAACGTCTGATATATTATTATAATATCTATTATGATTTCAATGTTATCTAGACTGGGCACAATTCTTTATACTCACTGACCCCAGAGTGGGATAGTTAGAATTTACCAGGAGACTACCACCCTGGCTACTATGGTACATCTACACAATGGAATGCTATGCATCTGTCAGAAAAGATGAAGTCATGAAATTTACCTGCGGATGAATGGACATGGATATTCTCATGAGGAGTGAAATTAGAAGGAAAAAGATAAGTATAGAATGACTGCATTCATTAATGGGATACAAATATATACCAGAGTTCTACTAATTGTAGGAACTGTTAATACCAGATTAGAACTCAGCATTGAATATACACAAACAGATTTACATGATAAATCCTAAACATCTGTACGGCAAGCCATAATGTGTACGGAAGAGAGAAAGAGAGAGAAAGAGAGAGAGGAAAAGGAAAAGAACTTGCTATAGAGGAAGGCTGGGGGAGGTGGGAGTGAGTGTTGGGACACTGGTGGTGGGAATGAGGCACTGGTGGAGGGACAGGTGCTGCAACACTGTATGACTGAGAGTCAATTTACAAACATCTTTGTATATCTTTGTATATCTCACGGTGGTATATCTCTGTATCACTGTCTTCCCATTGTTCATCTATTTTCTTGAGCGGGCACCAGTAACAAACATCCTGTTTCAAGCAAGTGTAGCCCAAGGGCATCTGCTTGCTCCAGGGACTGGAAGAGCCTCAAACCATTCTTCAGGTCATGGAATTGAGGTCCATAATTGTGGACTAGTTTTTTGTCACAACAAATAAAACAGGGGTAGCTTGCCAGGCTCTCCGTGTAGGTGGAATACTCCCAGTAGAAGACTCTCATCTCAAGCATTTACTGATGAAACTCAAGCGGGAAAGATCAGGTTTTCTCTGGGATGGAATTCTGAGGAACTATGGAGTCTGGATGTTGAGAATGACTGACCGCATGATTTGTGGGTTGCTCTGGCTTCTTGCTAGGCTTACTCGGATGACAGGTATCAGTTAGAACCTGCCTAGAACTGTATACAGTGTATAAATGTGAAGATCCTGGGGAGAACCTTATCCTAAAATCAGTATTATCTAAGAATTTCGCTCGCCAACCAAGCTGTGGGTCTGGCGTCGGTGGGTCTCTCTTCGGGGTAGCTGGTATGGAAGTGGAGGAAAAGGGCGGGGCCCAAATCTCTGCTGAGTCTGGCCAGCGTGGTCCCTCCCCTACATGTGTAGGCGAACCCTTGGAGCAATGTTGAACTTGGCCAGGGGCTGGCCGAGGCCCTTACCGGGAGGTCAGCTCCATGGGTTGCTTCCATGTGGGGCCAAGCAGCATGGTGGTATAATTAAAAAAGTAAAGGAACAATTATGCTAGTTTTCCCTCAAGCAGGCGAGCATCACCCTTTCAGTAAATAGAGGAAAAAAATACTCAGAATCACCTTGGTACAGAACAGAAAACAGATGGACCTTGGAGGTACCATCTAGAATGCATGAAATCCATGAAATTATGATGTATTTCTCCCCATGAATATACATCCATTGAGATGTATTTCTTTATACCAGCTCTCCCTCTCCAATGTTTTGACATAAGAGATAATCTCAGAGAAAAGGACTAGTTCCTGGCATAATTATTTGTTTAGGTCTGAAACAAGTGTGGTACCACCCGAGGGTGATACTACCCTACTTCTACACCTAGAAGCTGATTCGTTGATTTTTGTTTACTACCCTCCCCTGAAGATAGGATTACTTTTAGATATATAAGGAGAATGATCTGAGATACTTTAGTGGGAGACTTGGGCCGAGTGCATGGTCTAAGTTCTGACCAAGAGTTAGAGGTCTGAGGAATCCCCTTATCTTAGATTGCAGAGCGCTTGTTTTATTGGTAATTAGAAAAAGTCATTTGGAACTGTGCTGGACTCCTGAGTCCATTCCCCCTAGCTTTGGAGGTAGAAGGGAACTCATTTCCTGATATTCTATTCTCCGCCGACTTTGGAGGTAGAAGGGAACTCGTTTCCTGATACTGTTGGGGATTCCAGCTGACCCCTCACACACAACAGTATGGAAAATTTTCACAATTTCATGGGAATGAATTTAAGTGTTATTTCTTCTAAAAGGTACTTTTCAAGACCAGTCTGGTGCCTGGAACTGCTTTGGTGGCTCAGGTTTCCACCATGAGCTCCCAGCTTCAGCTGCCGGGCAGCCACAGAAAATCACAGCGGGCCAATTGTCCGATGGCTCAGAAGATGGACCAAGACAAGAACCTTGAGGGGCCACTGCACACCCTCAAATACCCATCTTAAGCAGCCAAATTGGGTGACTGGTCAGTCCCAGAAATTTTCAGCTGACTTCGGTGGCTTCTGCTGAGCCCAGAAGTCATGTCAACACTTAAAATTAACAGCCTCCACTATAGAGAAGGAACCAGTTTGACAATCATAGTTCGAAATGGTAATGCTACATTAGAACTAAGTACTGAAAGTAGGTCCAGAGCCTCTGAGACATGGGGCAGAGCTGTTCCTTGCTCTCCCTGTGCACAGCCGTTCATGAGGCAGTCGGGAGGCATGGCGGGTTCTAGCCCTGGCCCACCACTTGGCAGAGCCTCACAACAAGCCACTCCACCACCCTCACTCCACGGGCGCCGCCATTTTCCACATTTGGACTTCCCTCTCGTCAGAACTCCACCCAGCAGACCAGCCCATCACAGTCCGGATCACCAACACCCACCCTGCAGCAGCTTTTTCCTCAATCCGGCCCAGGTATGCTGGTCCAGAGTCTCTCAGACATGGGGCAGAGCTGTTCCTTGCTCTCCTTGTGCACAGCCGTTCATGAGGCAGTCGGGAGGCATAGCGGGTTCTAGCCCTGGCCCACCACCTCGGCAGAGCCTCACAACAAGCCAGACCACCACCCTCACTCCACGGGCGCCGCCATTTTACACATTTGGACTTCCCTCTTGTCAGAACTCCACCCAGCAGACCAGCCCATCACAGCCCGGCTCGCGCAGCCGCTTGTGGCGGCGGTTCATCAATAAATGCTTTATTTGGAGGTGTTTAAAAAGAGTTTACCTCCTGCTCGGCAAGCCTGGCAAGCTTCTCGTGTTGTATTTGATATGCCAAATTCCAGTAACAATTACATTAGGTCTTTCCCATGACCTAATATAATTGCTTGAGGCTCTTTATGTTCCTGAAGCAAGCTGATGCCCCTGGCTCTACTGGCATGAGACAGGACATATGGAGATACTACTGGTGCCCGCTCTAGCAAATAGATGATCAACAGGAAGATCGTGATCGTGACTGAAAGTAGGTAAGCTTGTCAGTACTGCAAACTACAATGCAGACAGAGAGAAAATGCATGCCTTAGAGGCAGGTTTGGTGGGGAGTGAAACTGGAGACACTGGTGGTAGAAAATGTGAACTGGTGGGTGGAGGAAGGGATGTTGGAATACTGTATGACTGCCCTGGTGGAGGGATGGGTGTTGTAACACTGTATGGCTTAAACCCAATCATGAACAGCTTTGTAATGGTCTATCTCATGGTGATTCAATTAAAGAAGCCCTTCACTGCTGCTCCCAAAGCTCAGGGCATGGACTGTGGAGCTGCTTCAATCTCCCAAGCAGAACAAAGCCTCCACCTTCACTCCCGTGACTGAGAGAGTTCAGGCAGCAGAGCTGCTGTGGTGCCCAAATACCTGCGGGCGCCACAGCAGACCCCAAAGCTTTGCCAAAACTAAACCCTCTGCTGCTGCTCCTTGACCCAGTGCATCCGCATTACCCCAAGTACATCTCAGAAAGAGTGCTGGCAACATATTATGGTGGAAAATCTCCCTGAGTGCCAACTTGCTGGAGACTGGATCCAAGGAAATGAGTATGAACAATAGAGCAAAGAGTATGAACCAATTCACCTTTCTGTTTTTCATAGCAGCTAACACATGGCAAATACACACAAAGTTTTTCAATAAAACAATGAAAATAGTACTCTTTAACAGGTCTTCATCAAAACCCTTAATAACCGGTTTGAGGCTCTTGAATTCCTGAATCAAGCAGATGCCACTGGGCTACACTGGCACGTTATAGGGTCAAATGGAAATGTTACTGGCACCCACTCGAGAAAATCGATGAATAATGGGATGTCAAGTGATCAAGTGAGTACAAAATATTCCAGCAGGACATTACAGGATGAAATAATCCTCTCTACAGTATGAGTGAATATATAGTTCAAATTGGCTTGGAAAGCATTCTTACTCTCTCCTTACGTAAGGGCACAGCCATATATTCTTATTGCAGTGCAAGGAAACCTTCAGAATACCCAAACCCTTGTCCTCTTCTTCAATCCCCACTTGTAGTTGTATGTCCTGTAACTTTTGAAGCAGACAACACATGACAATGCTCTTCTATTCCCAACCATGACTTTGTCGTGGAAGCTAACTAGATTTGTCTTACCAATTCAATATTTACATTTCCAAAATTCGTATGCTGAAACCTTAACTTCAAGTGGGGCTATATTTGGGGATGAGGCCTCTAAGGAAGAAAGTAAACTTAAATGACATCATAAGGGGAGGACTCTAATCTGATAAACCTAAGTGCTATTATAAAATGAGACACCAAAGATCTTGACCTTTCTCTCCTCCATCTTTAATGTAGTTAGAAGGTGGGCATCTTCAAGTAAGCAGGAAAGAGAGATCTGTCTAGATACCTGTTGCTGCAGTACACTGTTGCCCAGAGCTCTGCATCTTACCTGGAGTTACTTCCTGCAGGCCACTTTGTTTATAGGGGCAGGAAAACAGTTGGGATCTGTGACTCTATGTGACAGTATATATTACCATGTATTCTATGTTAGCTGGTATAAATATTTTGTTTCATGCTACCACAAATATCGTGGAACTAAATAGATCTTGCAAGTACTTTTACCTGGCTACACTAGATCTCTATATATATTATAGTTATAATTAGATCAGAGAGAAATGCTGCTTGCCTCCAAGCAAGCAAGCGTGGCTCTCTAGTAAGTCTAAAGTCTAATATCTCAAACAACTATGAAGAAAAGACAAGGATCTTGTGAAGGTTTGGAGAAATATATACCTGGCTGTAGAATATCCATGGTATAGATACATGCCCCTCCCCCACTTTGCACAGGGCCTCAAGGGAAAATGCAAGGACAGACCTTCACTGGGGCAATATTAATATTTCAATGGGACTAGGTGAAGTCCTGGGATAAGCAAACCTGAGGGAACTGACCTTAACTGCTATACATTGATGTGGGCCAGTCAGGGCTAAAAAATATAAAAGCAGTAGCCTGCTCTTTCTCTCTCTCTCTCTTTTCTCTCTCTCTCATCACCCTCTGCCTCTGCTGTCCTCATGGCTCTCTTCCCTGTTGGGCTTTACCACGTGGTAGTGGCCATCTTGACCTAGGATTCTAAACCTACTCGTTGCCAGAGCCCAGCCAGAACCTAAAGTCCAGGGTTTTCCTACTATTTAATTGTATACCAGAACAAGTGTGAATAAAGCCTTTTGAAACTTTGCTGGATTCACGAGTTTTTTCTCTGTCCACCAGCTGTCAGTCTCCGGAGAAAGAAGTGGATCCCTATCCCTGCCCCCTGGTTTTGTCAGGGAACCCAGCATTCTCCAACAAGCAGAGGTTTTACTGAGATTCCCGTCCTTACTTCGGGATTTTGCTGGGGAAACCAGCATTCTCTGACAAGTGGAAGTTCCACCGAGATACCAGTCTGCTCCCTGATTTTGTCGGGGGAACCCAGCATTCTCTGACAGAAACCAAATAAGCTCATGCCTGGATTGTGGATACTAGTCTCCAAAACGGTAAGAAAATAAGTGTCTATGATTTATACCACTGAATCTATGGTACTTTGTTACATTGGCCCTAGAGAACTAAGACAAATCTTAGTTCCACTTTGTTCCTCTCCTGCAACCACTTGCCCAGGATAAGCATGCAGAGTGAATCAAATAGGAGAAGGGGAAAACAGACTAACTTTAAAAGAAACCCCAAACTCCCAGAAGACTACAAATAGACTACATATTGAGGATAAAGAATGAAAATCATCTAGATGAATCTAAGAATCTAGATAAATCCTGGGACCAAAAGAAACCACTAACAGAAATGGACAGACAATTTGGGAGGATAGGAAAATAAGTACCATTTTGTACATGCTGTTTTGAAGGTGCAACCAGAATGTTTAATTAATGAGAGCACAGTTAGAATTAAGGAACATATAGATTAGTTATTCACACAGGAAGGTCCAGATCATTATGAAGATAAACTGTATTATTAATTTTCTAATTTTCAAATATAATTTCATGAGAAAACTAAGTATCAGAATTTACCATGAAACTGGTAGCAAACTAGAACTACAACTGTTTTAAACAAGTTGGTGCTTGGGGTCTAAGGGCTCAGTTTCTGCTAAGAGGTGCTTCGATCAAATTGAGGGCCACAAATATGTGCTCTATTACTTGGCACCACAGATCTTTTTTAAGTGATTTTTCAGCTAAACACTTGTAATATTTTCTAACATAAACTAGAGTATGAATGAAGAGGTAGCTAAGCTTCTTCGCCGTCTTATGGAACTGATCAGCTTAGTTCAAGAAGTGGAAAGAAATGTGGAAGCTGTAAGAAATGCAAAAGATGAGCTTGTTCGAGAAATTAGGAATGAAGTAGAGATTATGATTGCTCGATTGGATATGCAGCTGAAGAATAAGCTTATAACATTGATGGGTCAGAAGACATCTCTAACACAAGAAACAGAGCTCTTGGAATCTTTACTTAAGGAGGTGGAGCACCAGGTGATGTAATTACGCAGATACAATTTTTATTCTGTTCTGTCCTTATATATTTTTTTTAATTTGTTTTTTTTTTTATTTTGGGCCACACTGGTGGTGCTCAGGGTTTACTTCGGCTCTTGTTCCAAAGTGACCCGTGGCAGTTATAAGGCTATATCATATGTGATGCCAGAGGTTGAATCAGGTTTTTCTGTAGGCAAGTCAACCACTTTTTAGCCCTGCTCTCTCTTCAGTCCCTGAAAGTTTACTTTTTTTGGACTGAGTTAATCTAGATAAAATTAAAAGATACGGAAGATTATGTATTATACTGGAGACTTTTGTGCAATTTCAGTCAGCTAATTCTTCTTAATGAACTAAATAATGCTTTATTTAGAGGTGACTACAAGAGTATGCCACCTGCACGGCAAGCCCGGCAAGCTACTCGTGCAGCATTTGATATGCCAAATACCCAGTAACATTTATATTAGGTAATTCCCATGATCTAATATAATGGTTTGAGGCTCTTTATGTTCCTGGAGCAAGCGGATGCCTTTGGGTTCTACTAGCATGAGGCAGGACATATGGAGATATTACTGGTGCCCGCTCTAGCAAATAGATGATGAGCAGGAAGATAGTGATAGTGATAGTGATAGTGATGAGAGTATGGCTTGAAAATACACCACAGAAAAGCTCACTGACATGAATCTGAAAATTAAGGGAAACAATTAAATCAAAAGAAGGAAAGTTTCAAAAAGGAGGCATTCAACTGCATTAAGAGATAAAAAAGGTCAAACAGGATGGGAACTGACAAAAGGGAATTTTTAATGAGACAGTTACTTGGAAACAAGCTGCTTTTTGGAATTTACTATTTTGGAATTTACTATTCCAAAATTCACTAAAATACTACTCTGAGTATTCTTGCTGTGGGAACATCTTAAACATATTATATATATATATATATATATATATATATATATATATATATAGATATTCTTTAATTCCCTGGCCTGCCACCCCAGCAGAACCTCACAAACAATCCAGACCACCCTCCCCTACTCCATGGGGCCTGCCATTTTCCACATCCGAACTTCCTCTCGTCACAACTCCACCCAGAAGACCAGAGTATCAGAGCCCGGATCATCGACAGCCACCCTACAGCAGTTTTTTTCAATCCAGCCCAGGTATGCTGAACCAGAGACTCTCAGACATGGGGCAGAGCTGCTACTTGCTCTCCCTGTGCCCAGCTACTTGTGAGGTGCCTGGGAGGCATGGCGGGTTCTAGCCCTGGCCTGCCACCCCAGCAGAACCTCACAACAAGCCAGACCACCTCCTCCCCTACTCCATGGGGCCCGCCATTTTTCACATCGGGACTTCCCTCTCGTCACAACTCCACCCAGCAGACCAGAATATCACAGCCCAGTTCATGCGGGCCGCTAGCGGCCGCGGCGGTTCATCAATAAATGTTTTATTTAGAGGTGACTACAACAGTATGCCACCCGCACGGCAAGCCTGGCAAGCTGCTCGTGTAGTAATGATATGCCAATTACCAGTAACATTTATATTTGGTCATTCCCGTGACCTAATATAATGGTTTGAGGCTCTTTATGTTCCTGAAGCAAGAGGATGTTTTTGGGTTCTACTAGCATGAGACAGGGCATATGGAGATATTACTGGTGCCCACTCTAGCAAATAGATGATGAACGGGAAGATAGTGATAGTGATTCTTTAATTATTTCCATAACTAAATTACCTTTAACAGAATCGCAGAAAAATGAATTTTAGATATACAATGACTCACATTAGACCAGCATTCCAGTTTGCTCACATTTATTTCTATTTTATTTTATCAAAGCTCTTAGTCTTACCATATTTTTAAATCTGTAGGCTTTATTTCCTTCCTCTGAAATATGTGTATTCTGCCCAGGGGATCAGCGCCCATGGACGGAGAAAGGGGAGAATCCAGAGACGTTTCAAAATGCTTTACTTGCACAGGTTTGGCATAAAAAATCAGCAATAGGAAAAACCCCGGATTTAGGGTTCCCAGCTGGACACTGGCCACCTGTAGGCCAATATGTCTGACACCACGTGTTAAGGCCCTGCAGAGAGGGAGACAGGGAAGAGGGAAGCAGGGAGCGCCAACAGAAGAGAGGCGGTCAAAGGAAGCAGGCTACAGTTTTATATTCCTGTGGCACAGACCGCCCACTCCAACAGAGAGCAGTTAGGATCAAATACATCCTCAGGTAATTTATCCCAGGACCTACCTAGGCCCTTTGAGATGTTAATGTTTCGGGCCAAGATCTACCGTGGAAATGCCCCAGCAGTGGAGCAGGGGCTTCTGAGAGATGAACTGCATCTCAGAATACAAAGGCATGCATCTGTATTAAAGAATATTCTACATCGGGGCCGAGTGATAGTCTAGAGGGTAGGGCGTTTGCCTTACATGCAGTCGACCCGGTTCGATCCCGGCATCCCATATGGTCCCCTGAGCACCGCCAGGAGTAATTCCCTGAGTGCAGAGCCAGGAATAACCCCTGAGCATTGCCAGGTGTGACCCGAAAAGCAAAAAAATAAAAGAATATTCTATAGCCAGTTAAATATTTCTCCAAGTCTTCACAAGAGTCTCATCTTTACCTCATGGTTTCTCTGTCTTTGAGTTATCAGAAAGCCATGCTTGCTTGCTTGGAGGTAAACAGCATTTCTCTCTGCTCTAATTACTTAGAGATCCAACCTGGACAGGTAAATATACCAGTAAGATCTAGCTAGTCCCACGATGATTGTGGCAGCATGAGAGAATATTTGTACCATCCAGTATAGAATACATGATCAGATAAACTGCCACATTCAAACTGCCCCCTCCTATCTACAAAGTGGCCTGCAGGAGGCAACTCCAGGCCTGATGCAGAGGTTTGGGGCAGCAGTGTATTGCAACACTGCATGAAGTTTTTCAAAAATATTTTTACTAACTATATTGTACATTATAACACAGATGAACAAGGTAATTTAACCATGTAAATTCCTGTGTACTTTTTTAATTCAATGGGTGATGTTTTTAGGCATTTATGACTCCACGTGTAGCTCACCAGGCTATGCCGTGGCTCTGGGTTCATCCCAGGGGACCCAGTCTTTTTCTATGTCAGACCATCAACCGTCCAGGGCCCACAGTGCAGAGCCCTGTGCGTAGACAAGCCTGTCTCCTGTCTGCCACCTGCCAACACATCCGGGCACCGCAGTCACACCTACAAAACCTAAAGGGGCAGGTCTATTACTAGAAATTACACATTCAGTTTAGAAAACTAGAGGGGGAAACAGAAACTGAATGGTTATATGCAAAAAAGGAGAAGTCAAAAGGCTACAATCAACAGAGTCTTCAAAATATTCTGAAACAGTGATGTAGCAATAATAACCTCCAAATTACTATATAACTGTCTTCAGGTATAGCCAACTCTATAAACTGCATTAATTTGTTCAACTACTCATTTCAGTAAAAATTTATAAACCATCCATTTTAAATGAGGCACCAACTGAAAATGCTATGAGTATGACACATGTGTCATATTCAAGGTAAAAGGTACAAAAAAAAAGAAAACTTAAGTATCTTCATGAAAAGTAATGTAATATATAAATAACCAAAAACTTGCAGTAAAAACCTAAACTATATTTAGGTCATTCAAATGTACTTTTACATTTACTAAAACAAAAGCATCAAAATGCTTCATATTCAACAGTTATCATTTAAGGAGGCACTTACCTTAATGTAGATGCTAGCTAACTATTTTAATTTGTGTGCCAAATTTCACACTCACTTCACCTTTGTCTTGGCCTTACTATCTACTTCTATACTTATTCTGTCCAAGTAAATAGGAAAATATTTTAAAAGCCATTTGAAAGCATCATATCACTAGTCAACTGGGATTTTATACGAACTACTAAAGAGTAAATACAATACAAATTAGTTTGAAAACAGAACAAGGCTTAAAGAACCAACAGAAGATAACTATTCTATGGAGACTTTTGGAAATCTTTCTCACTTTCATTAATAACCATTGCTGATTCATGGAATTCTGACTGATAATTTTGCTCTCCTTTCAATTGGGATTTTCTTTCTGTATAAATATATGGACTATTCAAGATGATGTTAAAGGGTATGGAAAATATAATAGCATGCATTTAAAATAACATTGATATGTAAGGTTTTCACAAGCTACTTCCTTCAAGCAAGGTGAATTCAAACATAATCCTATTATTTTGAGCATATAACTGTATGTGTTTCAGAGTTGCAAATGGATTAAAAACTGAACCCAGCATTCTGCTGCTATAAGAAACACATAAGAATAATGAGAGCAAACACAGACTCAAAGGCAAAGGCTGGAAGACCATTCTCCATGCAAACAACTCCTCCAAAAAGGCTGGTGTGGCCATACTAGTATCTTAAAATATAGACTTCAGGTTGAAAAAGGTTAGAAGGGACAATGACATCAATTCTTAATAATTATGGGACATTTATATCAGGAATAAGCCACACTACTAAACATATATGCACCCAAAGAAGGGCCAGAAAAATACTTAAAACGACTACAATTGACCTCAAAGAAGACAATAACAGCAGCACAATAATAGTTGGAGACTTTAACACTGCTTTATCAACTATGGATAGATCAACAAGAGTGAAACTACCAGGGAGATACTGGCCCTGAAGGAAGAAATGGGAAAAAGAGAGCTGGCTTATATATACAGGGCTTTTCATCCCCAAAGAGCTGAATACACATTTTTCTCCAGTGCACATGGAGCATTCTCCAATATAGACCACATGCTGAGCCACAAAGCATACCTCAATAAAATAAAAGATAGAAATTGTGTCAACTATCTTTTCAGAATATGATGCACTGAAAATAGAAGTTAACCATACACATAAGCAGCGAGTCAAATCAATCACCTGGAAACTGAACAGCTCATTGTTGAACAACCAATAGGTCATAGAATATCCAAAGAGTAAATCCAAAGATTCCTGTAAAAAATTAAAATGAAGACATCAACTATCAGAACTTGAGTCACAAAATGAAATCAGTGTTAAGAGGAAAGCTAATAGTTATGCAAGCATTTATCAGGAAAGAAGAAAGGGACCACATAAATAACCTAACTTCACAGCTCAAAATATTAGAAAAAGACCAACAAAATGAGCCCGACCCAGCAGAAAGAAGGAAATAAATCTTAGAGAGGAAATCAATGAGCTAAAAACTCAAAAACAATCCAAAAGATTAATGACCCAAGAGCTGGTTGCTTAAAAAAAATAAACAAGATCTACAAACCACTGGCAAGACTTGTAAGGACAGGGAAAGAGCAAACCCAAATAATTAGAATCAGAAATGAAATTGGGGACATCACAACAAGAAGCGCAGATATCCAAAAAAGATCATCAGAGATTACTTTGAGATTCTGTATGCCATGAAACAGGAGAACCTAGAACAAATGGATAAATTCCTGAAGTACTATAACCTACCACGGCTGAAATAAGAAGATCTGCAATATCTGAATAAGCCTATCACTATTGAGGGAATGGAAACAGTAATTAAAAGTCTGCCCAAGCACAAAAGCCCTGGTCCAGAAGGATTCACTAATTAATTCTGCCAAACATTTAAGGAAGACCTACTGCCTGTCCTGTTCAATTTCTTCCAGGAAATAGAAGGAACACAAACACTCCCAAACAGCTTTTACGAGGCACATATCACCCTGACACCCAAAGCAGGGAGAGACAACACAAAAAAAAAAGA
>JAJIBD010025948.1:0-87838 GCA_021461705.1 Cryptotis parvus | reverse complement strand
AAATCCTATGACAATAATGTATCTCGATGTCAATGGTTTAATGTGCACCAATTGGAGAGAAACAGAGTGGCAAAATGGATTAAAAAACTGAATCCAAAATTCTGTTTTTTCCAAAAAATACATCTGAATAATCAAAGCAAACATAGACTCAAAGACAAAGGCTGGAAGTCTATTCACCACGCAAGTCACTCCTCCAATAAAGGCCAGTTTTGCCATACTAGCATCTCACAACACAGACTTCAGGCTGAAAAAAAGTTAGAAGGGACAATAAAAGGCCATTTCTTAATAATTAAGAGATATGTATATCAGGAGAAAATTACTCCCAAAAATATAAATGCATCCAATGAGAGGCCAGCAAAAATACTTAAAAACAACTGCTAATAGACTTCCAAAGAAGACATTGACAGTAACACAATAGTAGTCAGAGACTCAACACTGCTAATCAACTCCTTGATAGATCGACAACATCTGAAACTCAGCAAAGAAAATATTGGCCCTGAAGGAAGAAATAAGAGCAAGAAAGCTGGTTGATATACATACAGGGGTGTTTCATCCCCAAAATAGCCGAATACACATTTTTCTCCAGAGCAATGCAAACATTCTCCAAGATAGACCACATACTGAGCCACAAAGTAAAACTCAATAAAATAAAAAGATAGAAATTGTGTCAAATATTTTCAGACTACAATGCACTGATAATGGAAGTTAACCCCACACAGAAACAGGAGTCAAACCAAACACCTGAAAACTGAACACTCACCGCTGAGCAACCAGTGTGTCACAGAAGAAATCAAAAGGGGAAATTGAGAGATTCCACGAAACAAA
The DNA here is from genome assembly GCA_021461705.1 of Cryptotis parvus. Lineage (NCBI taxonomy): Eukaryota > Metazoa > Chordata > Mammalia > Eulipotyphla > Soricidae > Cryptotis > Cryptotis parvus. Next base: position 87,013 of record JAJIBD010025948.1, on the reverse strand, counting down.
TGAAAATGAAGACACCAACTATCAGAACTTGTGGGACACAGCAAAAGCATTGTAAAGGGAAAGTTCATAGCTCAGTAAGCATTCATCAGGAAAAAAAAAAAAAAAGAGCCCACATAAATAACCTGACTTCCCAGCACAAAATATTAGGAAGACCAAGAAGAGGAGCCCAACTTAGGAAGAAAAGAGGAAATAATGAAACTTGAGAGGAAATCAATGAGCTGGAGACCAAAAAATAATCCAAAAGATTAGTGAAACCAAGAGATCGTTTTTGGAAAAAATAAATTAGATCGACAAACCACTTGGGCAAAATTTGTAAGGACAGGGAAAGATAAAATCCAAATAAATAGAATCAGAAATGAAAAGAGGGACATCGTAACAGAAACCACATAAATCCAAAAGATCATCAGAGATTACTTGAGAGCCTGTACGCCAACGAAAACATTAGAACCTGGAAGAAATGGATAAAATCCCGAAAGTCCTATAACCTCCAATGGTTGAAAAATGAAGATCAGCATTAGCTCAATAAGCCTATCACCATCGAGGAAATTGAAATAATAATTAAAAGTCTGCCAAACACAAAAGCCCATGTCCAGATGGATTCACTAATGAATTCTTCCAAACCTTTAAGGAGGACCTTCTGCCAGTCCTTCTAAAAACTCCTTCCAGGAAATAGAAGAAACAGAAACACTCTCAAATAGCTTCCATGAGGCACATATCACCCTGATACCCAAAGTAGGCAGAGACAACACACACACACACACACACCCACACACTCACACACACACAATACAAATCAATCTCAATGAAGAAAATAGATGCTAGGATCTTCAACAAAATAATAGCAAACAAAATCCAAAGACTCATCAAAAATATGAGTCATCATAACCAAGTAGAATTCATCCTGGGAATGCATGGATGGTTCAAACATTCGCAAGTCAATCAACATAATACAACATATAAGAGAATAGATAAAAACCATACGATCATATAAATAGACACAGAGGAAGCATTTGACAAGATCTAACAATGTTCATGATAAAAAAAACCTCCATAAAATGGGAATTTAAGGGACCTTCATCAATACAGTCAAAGCTACCTACCAAACTCCCAACAGTGAGTTTCATTCTCAGAGGAGAAAAACTGAAAGCCTACCTCTAAGATGGGACACAAGACAAGGTTGCCCACTCTTGCCACTTCTATTCAATGTAGTACTGAAAGTACTGCCATAGTAATAAGATAAGAAATGGACAATAAGGACATCCAGATAGTCAAGGAAGAAGTCAAGTTATCACTATTTACAGATGACATGATATTATACCTAGAGAACCCTACACTCTCTACCAAAAACTCCTAGAAACAATAGATGCCTAGAGTAGAGTGTCGGGTATAAAATCAATACCCAAAAACAGGGGCCAGAGCGATAGTGCAGCAGGTAGGGCATTTGCCTTGCACGTGGCTGGCCCATGCTGGCCCGGGTTCGACCCTCCGGCATCCCATATGGGCCCCCAAGCACCACCAGGAGTAATTCCTGAGTGCAGAGACAGGAGAAACCCCCTGAGTATTGCCTGGTGTGACCCCCAAAAAAAAAAAAAAAAAAGTGGCTTTCCTAAATACAAATATGTAAAGAGAAGAAAGGGATACTAAGAAAACAATCCCATTCACAGTAGTGCCACAGAAAATCAAATACCTAGGAATCAGCTTAACTAAGAGTGTAAAGGACCTGTAAAAAGAAAACTATAAAACCTTGCTTCAAGGAATAAAGGGAGGACACAAGGAAATGAGACACATTCCCCTGCACAATGATGGGGAGAATCAACATTGTCAAAATGCTAATACTCCCTAGAACTTTTAAACAGATTCAATGTGGTCCCTATAAGTATACTCATGACATTCTTCAAGGGAATTGACCCTACAAATAGCTAAAGCAAAACCTTGGAGAAAAGAAGATGGGAGGCATCACCTTTCCCAACTTGAAACTGTACTACAAAGCGGTAATAATTAAAACAGCATGGTATTGGAATAAAAACAGATCTGTGGACCTATGGAATAAAGTTGAGTATCCTGACACATATTTTCAAATACATGATCGTTTTATCTTTGGTAAAGGAGCAAAAAGTACAAAATGGAGTAAGGAAAGCCTGGAACAAATGGTGCTCGGAAAACTGGGGAGCTACATGTAAAAAAAGATAATTTTTACCTCTAACACCATGTACAAAAATCAGATAAAAATGGATTAAAGATCTCAATATCAGACCTGAATCCATAAAGTACGTCAAAAGAAAAATATAGGAAAAATCCCTGTATGACATTGAAGCTAAAGGCATCTTCAAAGATGAAACACCACTAAGAAAGCAACTAGAAGCAAAAATAAATATATGGGAGCTAAATAAAACTGAAAAGCTTCTTCACCTCATAAGAAACAGAAGCCAGGATACAAAAACAGTCCACAAAATGGGAAAGAATATTCACCCAGTACACATCTAATAATGTGTTAATATCCAGGATATATCAGGCACTTGTAGAACTCTAAAAGAAGAAAACAGCCAACCCCATAAAAAATGGGGGAAAGAAATGAACAGAAACTTCAACAAGGAAGAAATCTGAATGGCCAAGACATGTGAAAATGTTCATTATCATTAATCATCAGAGAGATGCAAATAAAAACAACAATGAGTTATCATCTCACACCACAGAGACTGATGCATATCCAAAAAAAAGCAAGAATAGCGTGTTGGTGTGGATTCTAGGAAAGGTATTCTCATCCATTGTTGGTAGGAATGTCAACTGGTAGAGACTTTTGGAAAACAATATGGACAGTACTCCAAAGACTAGAAATTAAGCTCCCATTTGATGCACCCTTACTACTCCTGGGAAATACCCAGGGAGGCCAAAAACACACAGCAGAAACACCATCTGCACTTTTATTTTCATAGCAATACTATTCACAATAGCCAGTATCTGGAAACAACCAGAATGCCCTAGAACAGACAACTGCTAAAGAAACTATGGTACATCTACATAATGGAATACTATGCAACTGTCAGGAAATATGGAAGTCATGAAATTTGCCTATAAATGGATGAAACATCATGCTGAGTGAAATTAGCCAGAGGGAAAAGGACAGATATAGAATGACTGCATTTATTTGCAGGATATAAAAAAAATAGTATGATACCATATCAAAAGCCAGAATAAACATGGATCGGGAGGTATTGTCAGTTGGTAGAACCTACTACAATTGTGTGGGAGTTAGGATGTTAGGCAATACAGAGAAAGGAGCAGTTTACTAATAATTATTGTAAATGGCAATACCAGTGTAAAACTGAAAGCAACATTGAACATTGAAAGCAGATAAAAGTATATACATGATATCCTCTATCTGTATGCATTGCAAGCCACAGTGTATAAAAAAGAAGGAAGAGAGAGACATAGAGAGAGAGGGAGAGAGGGAAAGAGAGAGAGAGAGAAGTGAAAATTGCCTACCATAGATGCAGACTGGGGCCAGGGGAATCAGGGGACATTGGTGGAGAAAAAATGGGCACTGGTGTAGGGATGGGTGCTGGAACACTGTATGACTGAAACCCAAATATGAACACTTTTGTAACTGTATGTCTCACGGAAGTATAATAAAAATTTAAAAAATAAAAAAAACCAAGCCACAAAATAAACAAAGTTAATAGAGTCCTATTTTCATGAGCAAAAATATAGAATTAAACCAAATCTATAAGGAGAAATGCAACATTTTGATAAATGTTTTCATTCAAAGGAGAAGATATAGGTCTGCCTGAGCATATATATACAAATACTATATAAGCTAGCAACAGGAACCCAAGTAACATGAACCTCAGGACACATGTAGAAAGATAACTGACATCATTCTCATTGTAATTTTTTTAATTTCAATAATTTTTAATAGGACAAACTACATAAAAAATTTAATTCCATGAACAATGAGATGGTTTTACAAATAGTTATGGATTTATTTTGTATAGTATGAAGATAAATGGCATGAAATCTCAACGTAAAAATATGCATGAGAGCAGAAGATACATTTATGAGTTTTACTCTTATCTACAAAAGTGGGATGGACAATGATAATGATAAAACCAAAGTATTTGTTAGATTTGGATCATGTCTATGTTTATTATATGCTAACAGATAATAGTATCTCGCCAGATAGTATCTGTATGTTTGAAACTATCTTTATTGCAATTTTTAATCTAAAATAGAGTTGAACAAGAAATTTACTAACCCAAAGTAACTTACATATAATATCATTTAATTAAACCAGCTGTGTTTTAAAGATATTACTATTCTTCTTCTTCAATCTTACTGTTAAAAATTATTTGTCCTATGGCCTATCTATAGAGAAAACTGGGAATATTTTTTATCATTTGGTAGTTTGTTTTTATTTAAAATTAACTTCTCTGATAGAAGAAATATGAAACACATTAAAATGCATCAGGCCAGACATTTGGAGAAATAATTTTATTAAAAATAAATTATCAGAAAATGCATTTTGATAATTATTAAAATGGTAGTATTAAAAAATAAATTATCAGAAAATGCATTTTTGCTTCCTATACAGTACAAATGTATTATCAATGATTTAAAGGGAAGGGATAAAATATTTGTTTCTAAACCAACAAAAATGCTGGTATATTCCAAAGCAATAAACAGATGAATGAGCAAAAATAGTTATTTTTAAGAGAATTCAGGAAGCATCGTTTATTTGTAAAGAAAATATCTAATATTATGCACTCCCATATTCATTTAACATTTTTAATAGTCCATAAAATAATTTTTTCAAAGATGTCAATAAAATTTGAGTTAGTTTTTAAAGAACATGCAATAAGAGATGCACTTTCACGTAGTAGAAAAAATTATTCATAGTCAGAATTAATCTATAACAGCTGGAAACACATATGAAATTTGCCACATTATGAAACTAAATATGAATTAATGTTATTGAACAAGTCATGTCAAACGTGCTACATAAATAAGACTTTTAAAAAAGACACTGAATAACATTGTGCCATGAAATCTTCTAAATAAGTTAATGTAATCATTATAAATTAGGTTTTGCATATGGACCGACAAGAAAACACTACCGTAATTTCTGCCAATAAATTAGATAGTTCTTTTTTTTTTTTTTTTTTTTTTTTGGAGCCACGACAAGCAGTGCTTAGAACTTACTCCTGGATCTGCCCTGGGACAGCTTAGGGGACCATGATTCTGTGACTGAACCCATATCAGTCACATACAAGGCAAACATCCTTCTTGCTATGTAATCACTCGGTCCCTTAAATTGTACCTTAAAGAGTACAATCTTTGAGTACAAATCTTTGAGTACAAAATCTTAGTACTGAAACAAATCTTTGAGTACAAAATATCAAACAACAAACTCTTGGCCTTAGTTTACAAAATATAGAGAACCTAATAATAGGGAGAATGGGAGGAAGTGAAGAGGCGGAATTAAAGTAAAACAGAGACATTGGTAGACGGTACTATGCACTTTGGGAGAAGGGTCAGTAGCTTTCTACATAAAGACCATTAACATTTCCCTGCTGATATGTGATAGAGTACATTTTTCATATACCTATTACCATCTGTACATCATTTTGAAGGAAGTGCCTCAACATCTCTTCCTCATAATTTTAGTTGAAATCATTTTTTGTTTGTTATTTGTTTTACACGTGCTTTATGTATCTTAGAAATTAACTCTTTGTAGGATCAGTGGTAGGCAAATATTTTCTCCCAGGCTGTGGGGTGTTTTATTCATTATAATAATTTATTTTGAAGGGCAGATACTTTTAGTGTTTATTTTTTAATTTTTTATTATGCCACCGTGAGACATACAATTAAATGTTTATTTTTGTTTCCCTATTTCTGTCCATGGGCATTGAATCATTAAAAATTATGTTAGATTCGATTTCATGACAGGTTCTTTCTATGTTTTCCTCGATATGATTTATGGATTCTGGCCCTTAATCCACTTTGAATTGATATCTGTAAGACCTAAAGAGCCTGTATCTCTTTTTACAGGCGACTAACCACCTTTCCCAAATCTACTTGTTGAAGAGGTTTTTCTTGCTCCACCTCACACTCCTGACTCCGCTGTCCCAGATTAGCTGACCTGTGTTCTCTGGACTCTCAACTCTCTTTCACTACTCTGGGGGTCTGTGTTTATTTTCGTACCACACTGTTGAGTACTATCATGTTATAGTATAATTTAAGGTTGGAAAAATAAAATTATCCCATTTTCTTTTTTTCTTCCTTAGGATATTGGGTATTCGGGTATTTTATTAACTCCATATAAAATTTTAACAACATTTGGTCTATGTCTCTAAAGGTCATTGTTTATAGAGACTGTATTGAATCAGTATAGTGCTTTGTGAAGGACTGCTATTTTGACAATATTAATCCTTCTGATCTATGAGCATGATGCTTACATTCACGTGTTCATTTTTATTTGAGTTTAGTATTGTCTTCAATCTATTTGCTCGAGTGGGCACCAGTAATATCTCCATATGTCCTGTCTCATGCCAGTAGAGCCAAGGGCATCGGCTTGCTACAGGAACATAAAGAAACTCAAACCATTATATTAGGTCATGGGAATGACCTAATATAATTGTTACTGGTATTTGGCATATCAAATACAACACGAACAGCTTGCCAGGCTTGCCATGTGGGAGGCATACTCTTGTAGTCACCTCCAAATAAAGCATTTATTGATGAACCACACAGCTGCTTGCGGCCTTGTAAGCTGTGCTGTGATAGGCTCATCTGCTGGATAGAGTTCCAATGAGAGGGAAGTCCGGATGTGGAAAATGGCGGCCCCGTGTAGTGGGGGTCGTCTGGCTTGTTGTGAGGCTCTGCTGGGGTGGTGGGCCAGGGCTAGAACCCGCCATGCCTCCTGAGTGCCTCATGAACGGCTGGGCACAGGGAGAGCAGGAGCAGCTCTGCCCCCATGTCTGAGAGTCTCTCTGGACCAGAGCGATAGCCCAGCGGATAGTAATGTCTTAGTGTCTTTTTTTGTGTGTGTGTAAATCATTTACTTCTTTTTGTTAAACTGATTCCTGCATTTTCTTTGAGAAACTTGGCAAGGGATGGTACTGGGCTCCCTGTACTTCCATCTTCAATCTATTTGCTTGAGTGGGCACCAGTAATATCTCCATATGTCCTGTCTCATGCCAGTAGAGCCAAGGGCATCGGCTTGCTACAGGAACATAAAGAAACTCAAACCATTATATTAGGTCATGGAAATGACCTAATATAATTGTTACTGGTATTTGGCGTATCAAATACAACACTATCAGCTTGCCAGGCTTGCCGTGTGGGAGGCATACTCTTGTAGTCACCTCCAAATAAAGCATCCTCAGGTTGGAAATGCATGAAGAGTCATAGTCAAATTTTTTTAAATTATTCTAACATAATTTTAACTGATTCTTTTACTAATTCAATATAAAAGTATTAAAACAATACTTCTACAATGCATGTAAATCTCCAATAATGTTTTGTAGGAGCAGAGAGATGGTATAGAAGGTAGGGCACTTGCCTTGTACCCACCCACTGGGGTTCATTCCATGGCATCTTGCGTGGCCCATCAAACTCTCTCAGGACTGCTTCCTAAGTGCAGAGCCAAGAATAGCCTTGAACAGAGCCAGCTGTGAACCAAAATTGAAACACACACACACACACACACGAATACATACAAAATAGAGCATTTTACATTTAATTTCTATATTATCATACAGTTGACATAGAGCATGGCCTTATGACATAGAGAATGCTCTATCTTATTGGGATTTCATCCATATAGCACCACAGGATGCAACCCTAGAGGTAACCTGAATGTTCTAGGTGTGGTCCTATAGGCCCTCAGCAACAAAATGATGTCCAAGTTTCCAAGCTAGAGCTCCTGCAGTATTGCATTTTCCAATCCTGAACTGTGCTGATGACTCAGTTGAAAGAGATTGTTGGATGACAGGTTTAGCTAGTCTGGAAGCTTTGCTGTTTTACCCACTCACAGCTTATTCTACTTACATATTCTTAAGCCAAGGTTCATTCTAATGAGATATCTCTTCTATGTAAACAATGATAGAGGGGGTGGGAGTTACAGAAGTCACCTTGACTCTGAATAACTTCTGACTTATTATACATCTACTAAGACTTCTATGTTATCTAGATTGGGCACAGCTCCTCTTTTTACCCACTGTACCAGCGTGGGACAGTTAGAATTCATCAGGAGACTGCTAAATTCTAGTCTCACTGGCTATGTGAGACTATCTTTAAGATTATAGGAAGGATTATATTAGTGTGCCCTCACACAGGCGAGTGTGACCCTTTCAGTATACAGAGAACAAGATACTCAAAATCACCCCGGTGCAGATAATAAATAGGACCTTGTAGGTACCATCTAGATTACATGAAGCTCATGAAATTAAAATGTATTACTTTATATCAGCCCCCTCTTTCTCTCCAGTGTTTTACATAAGAGATAATCTCAGAAGAAGGAATTAGTCCTTGGCAAACAACTTTGTTTATACCTGTAATAACGGCAGAGCCTGGCAAGCTACCAGTGTCATATTTGATATGCCAAATACCAGTAACAATTATAGACCTCATTCCCATGACCTGATGGAATGGTTTGAGACTCTTTATATTCCTGGAGCAATCAGGTGTCGTTGGGCTCGACTTGCATGAGACGGGACATATGGAGATGTTATTGGTGCCCGCTCGAGCAAATCGATGATGAACGGGAAGAAAGTGATACCTGTAATAGGGTGTGACACTCTCTTTTAGGGTTTTTGTTGACAGGACACTCCCCTGTCAACAGATAGGATTACTTTGCTGTATATAAAGGGACTGACTTGACTCAGCCTCTTTTCTTCCCCTTGTTTTGAGTAGGATTCCTCTCAGGTGGGAAATTTAGGCTCTCTTGTATGACCTAAGTTCTGAACAGAGGTAGAGTACTTTCATTATATTGAATTTCTGTGGTAGAGGTTTTGTACTGTTAAAAGCCTTTTTTGGAACTGTGCCATCCTCCCGGCGGCCTCGGAGATAGAAGAGAACTTCTGTCCTGATACTGTCGGGGACCCCAGTGGCTGCCCGACAAGAGATCACTGGTGACATTCCTGGTCTTCCTGAATATCATTGGGAAGAACCCCAAATAAAGTAGATACTAAAGATTTGAGGTTTATAATCACGTACATTTACCCTTTTCTCTTGTGATCCCAAATTTTTCTCAATAAATTTCCACCAAATCAGTGTTTTTTTTTGTTTTTTTTAAACAATTTCACCAACTGACTATTAAATTACAGCCATAAGATATTAAAAGCCCTTTGGATATTTACTTTACAGTCATAAAAGAAAATATTCTAAACCCAGGATTTTAAGATCTCTGTACTTACTATGTCTCTGCAAACTATAATTCTACAAACAGTGACACTTGGGAAGGATAAGGTATATTAGAGAATATTTTGTATAATTTTCACATTTACAGAAGAAAACATATGCATAAATTTTAAAGAATAGTATTTAATAATATGTCATAAGCAACACATTTAGTTAGTACAGTAATTTTAGCAACATAAACTATCAATCACAGTTTAATAACTGAGACAGTATTATTAACTATAAGATAATAATATTTCTAAATATACAAGTATCTGGAAGTGGAAAACGGAGACCTCCAGGGAGTCGGGAGGTCGTCTGGCTTGTTGTGAGGGCTCTGCTGGGGTGGCAGGACAGGGCTAGAACCTGCCATGCCTCCTGGGCACCTCATGAGCGACTGGGCACAGGGAGAGCAAGTAGCAGCTCTGCTCCATGTCTGAGAGTCTCTGGTTCAGCATACCTGGGCCGGATTGAAAAAACACTGCTGCAGGGTGGCTGTCGATGATCCAGGCTGTGATAGTCTGGTCTGCTGGGTGGAGTTGTGTCCGTTTTCCACATCCGGACTTCTTTCTCGTCATAATTCCACCCAGCAGTTCTAGCCCTGGCCAGCCACCCCAGCAGAGCCTCACAACAAGCCAGACAACCTCCCTGACTCCATGGAGGTCACTGTTTTCCACATTCAGACTTCTTTCTCATCACAACTCCACCCAGCAGATCAGACTATCACAGCCGGCTTGCGCAGATGCTAGTTGCTTTATTTAGAGGTGACAACAAGAGTTTGCCACCCGCGACGGCAAGCCTGGCAAGATGCTCGTGGTCGTATTTGATATGCCAAATACCAGTAACATTTATATTAGGTCATTCCCATGACCTAATATAATGGTTTGAGGCTCTTTATGTTCCTGGAGCAAGTGGATGCCTTTGGGTTCTACTAGCATGAGACAGGACATATGGAGATATTACTGGTGCCCGCTTTAGCAAATAGATGATCAATGGGAAGATAGAGATAGATAGTGATAGTGATACAAGTATCTGACAAAAAAGCAATTGTTGTATGGATTGCTATGAAAATTCAGAGAATAAATTCTGTTTAAGAGTGCATATTAAAGAAATCCACTGAAAACCCAGAAAAGTAATCATTTGCTACTGAGTATTCTGCATATTTGAAAATAATGCTGAGACTCTGCATGATAACTAGCTAAAATTATAATTTAGGGAAAAAATTACATTGAGCAATATTTGGAAATAAGAAAGTGGTATCTCATTGTTGTTTTGATTTGCATCTCTCTGATGATTAGTGATGGTGAGCATTTTTTTTCATATGTTTTTTGGCCATTTGAATTTCTTCCTTGCTGAAGTTTCTGTTCATTTCTTCTCCCCATTTTTTGATGGGGTTGTTTGTTTTCTTCTTGTAAAGTTCTACCAGTGCCTGATATATCCTGGATATTAATCCCTTATCAGATGGGTATTGGGTGAATATTCTTTCCCATTCTGTGGACTGCTTTTGTTACTTAGTCACTGTTTCTTTTGAGGTGCAGAAGCTTTTAGTTTCATGTAATCCCATATGTTTATCTTTTCTTCTAGTTGCTTTGTTAGTGATGTTTCACCTTTGAAGATGCTATTCACAATAGCCAGAATCTGGAAGCAACCAGAGTGCCCGAAAATCGATGACTGGATAAAGAAGCTTTGGTACATCTACACAATGGAATACTATGCAGCTGTTAGGAAAAATGAAGTTATAAAATTTGCCTATAAATGGATGGACATGGAGAAGATTATGTTGAGCGAAATTAGCCAGAAGGAGAGAGACAGATACAGAATGACTGCATTTATTTGCATGGCATAAATATATATGTACATATTAGGATACCAATATCCAAGGTCAAGTGAAACATATATCAGGTGGTCTTGTCAAAAGTGGATATTATCACAAATGTGTGGGAGTCAGAGTTTAGGTAAGACAGAAAATGGAACAGTGTCCTAATAATTGTCGAGGGTACTAATGCCAACCTAGAACTGAGCATTAAATAGAGGCAAAAGGGATACACATGACAACCTTTTAATGTATGTTCTGTAATCCATAGTCTGGAAGGGAAGGAAAAGAGAAAGAGAGAGAAAGGGAAAGAAATAAGGAACCTGCCATGGAGGGGGCTGGGGGAAGGGGGGGGAGGGAACCGGGGACATTGGTGGTGGGAGATGGGCACTGGTGGAGGGACGGGTGCTAGAACACTGTATGACCAAAACCCAAATATGAACTTTTTAATTGTATCTTTTTATTTGTATATCTCACGGTGGTATAATAAAATACTTAAAAAAAAGAAAGTGTTAATACCAGTCTAAAACTGATCATTAAATACAGGCAAAATATACACATGATAATCTCTAAATGTATGTATTGCAATCCACAATGTAAGAGAAGTAAGAGAGAAATAGAGATAGAGAAAGAGAAGGAGATAATAAGCATGCCATAGAGGTAGGCTAGGTGATGGGGTAGAGAATTGGGGACATTGGTGGTGGGAAATGGGCATGGTGGAGGGATGGGTGTTGGAACACTGTAAGATGTAACTCAAATATGAACATCTTTGTAACTATATATCTCACATTGGTATAATAAAAAATATTAAATTAAAATAATAGCCATTTATAATACATTAATGGATATAAACAAGGTACAACATGTAGAGATAAAATAAATAAACCTGTGGTATTAGTAATCAATGAGACAAGTGTATTGCTTTTCAAAAGTTAATCAGAATAACTGTATTTTCATTTCCTATTAAGAATTAAGGAGTAATCTACTAGAAAGTAGAAAAATTTCTGTCAAGACGTGCCAAAATCAAACAGCTGTGGGTTCTTGTCTAGCCCTCTAAAGACTGAAACATCCTTTTATTTTTCATTTATTCATTCATCTAAACCAGCCTCATCCTAATACAGTTACTGTTCTAAAATCCTTCTTTACAATAGCTCAGGGATATATTACAAGGAAGAAGACAAGAACCTTAAGATCACCAACTTCTCTATATATACACACAGACACATACATATACAGAAATAGAAAATAGAATAATTATATATAATCTCTGGATTATATATAATCTATTAAAGGTAAGAGATTATATATATTATCTCTTGATTATATGTAATCTATCAAAGGTAAACAAATACAAGTCAAAATTTTCTCTGATTCTGAGATGCACTGAATGGAATCTTACTTAATTGACCAGGTTAATTAATATTTAAATATTTCATTATGCCATGTTATTTGAAAGATTTGGCATAGTTAGAAATTAGTTATTTTAGGAAATAAAAATATGTGCACTATTATCTAAAAATAATAAAATTTTCAGTGTAAAAGGAATAAACTGCCTAGAGACAATTATTTTGTTTTTAATTTAACAGGGGATTACAAATGATCAAAAATTTATTTTCTAGAGGCCAGAGCCATAGTACAGCAGACAGGGAGCTTTCTTTCAAAAGAGCAAATCTGGGTTTGATCCCTGGCATCCCATATGGTCCTCTGAGCCCACCACAGGTTATTACTAAGCACAGAGCCAGTAGTTATCCCTGAGCACTGTTGGGTGTTATCCCAAAACAAATAAACAATACTTTTTGCTTTTTAGACATGCATACAGTCAAGTGACATTTTTTTCAAAATGACCTTATAAAAATTTAGTCATAACCTAGTTGAAGGATATTTTATATGAACATTGATTGCCTTATGGTCTATTTGAAAAATTGAGAGTTCATATTGGGTTGTATAAATCCATTCTTGGGGACTCATATTGTATTAGGCCTCCATGGGATGTTAGCAAACTCAAGGCAAATTCAAGGCAAGAGTACTTGAAACACAAAGGTCATTACTCTACAATTTTAGGTATAGTTTCCGCATGAGCAAAATTCACTGGTGATAACCATAAATAACTATGTCCTTCATGTAGACTCAGGATTGTCTTTTTTTTCCTGTGAAACTCAGTATGCACGTGCTGCTTACTCATCCAGACAAAATGTTGCTAGGCCTCCTCTTATATCTGAAGCTTTATTTAGCAGTTGTGCTGAATATCTCATATGTTCTGACACCACTGACAAGGACAAAAACATAGTATATTTTTTCATTAAGCATCCATAAGAGGAACTCTTCAAGGATGGGCTCACAAAAGAGGCTGATGGAATTATTTACACAGATGGGCCATCATGGAGTTCAAGAACAATATTCTCGCACTCTCCTTCTCAAACAGCACTACTCAAACTTCACTTGTGCTGAAAAAAATTAAATGTGCCATTTAAGTAGGTCTGTAATAAATCAAGCATGCATGCTCAGAGAATACGAGCATAGCTAATATTTTAATCGCTGCAATTAGTCCACAACAGAAATGGATCAATTGAAATCTGTATGTCATTTTATCTCTAAGGCATATGTTGCAAAGCAAAGAAAAACAGTGCATGGACTTAATAGCTGAATGACACTTTTTAATCTTCATTGTCAAATTCATTCATACACAATACAACCGATTTTCTGGAGGCTAAGGGAATTATTTTACTGTACCAATATTTGCAGAATAAGGGAAATAATTGCCTGAGTAAGGTTTTCTGCTATTCTGACTTCAGGGAAAGTTTACAAAGAGAATGAAATGCACAGATTAAAGTTTCATCAAACTACCTTCAGCTGGTCTCAAGAAAATAAATTAGCCTCTTCATGCATTTCACTGAAAATGGATTATTTTTGTCTTGAGTTTCATCCAGAAATGCAGAAGTCATAACTTCAGCTATTGCACTTCAGGTAGCAGAGTGTAATGAGGAGCAGGTCAGTTCTTGGTGCTTGGTAATACCTAATAGCCAACTGATAAGATAATAGTTCATAGCTATCTATACTCCTGCAGGGCTGTAGTGATAGTTCAGTGGGTAGGGCATTTGCTTTGCACGTGGCCAACCTGGGTTCAATCCCTGGTATCCCATATGGTCCCCAAGCACCACCAGGAGTAATTTCTGAGTGCAGAGCCAGAGGTAACCCCTGAGCATTACCAGGCGTGAACCAAAAAAATAAATAAATAAATAAATAAATAAATACATAAATGAATAAATAAAGAGTATAAATAAGATCTATACCCTGCTTAGGTACACAGAATGACATTTGCCTCCAATTTTTCATTTTTGTTTTAATATTGAAAACACACAGATGTATTTTGTCCTTAGAGAATTTTAAAACTCCTTAGAGTTTTAAAATTATCCTTAGAGAATTTTAAAACTCCTTAGAGCTTTTAAATTATCCTTAGAGAATTTGAAAACATGAGATCCAGGAAAATAAAGCACCTCATTTATTACAAAGAAAATTATTTTGAGCTAGATCATGGACATAAAGAATCAGCAGGTTTTCATACATTGGCAAGCAAATAACATCTTGCAAGAGTTTATTCAGCAACTCCATGTGAGAAATTTATTGTTCAATATATTTTATATAAGAAACATTTCTATGTAATGCTATTAAGTCAAATCAATAAAATGTGAAAATTCAATATCTGAGTAAAAAGGGAAATTAAAAAAATACTGGTTATCTATCTGAAAAAAGACTGAAGCTAGAACAGTATCCTATACCATATACAAAAATTAATTCAAAATTGATTATAGTTCTCCCTAAGCGTAAGAACTGAAAACATAAAATGCATTGAGGAATACACAGGCAAAGCACTCCATAGTAAGCTTCATTGAGTTCTTTGGGAGCTCAAGTTTTATACCAAGAGAAAAAGAAGCAAAATAAAATAACCAGTAAATAAAACATTAAAAAAGCTCCTTCACAGGAAAAGAAAAATAAGTAGAATGAAAAGACATACTGCAAATTGAGAAAAATATTTGTATAGCAAACACTTGATAAGACTTAATATCTTAGACATAAAGAACTCACTATCCTTCAAATAAATAACCCATCAAAAATGGTGACAGTAGATGAATATAGGCGTCTAGGTAGATAAAGATGGGCAAGAATAAATTCTCACCATTACTTTGAGTAAGGTAATTCAAATCAAAACTACAGAATGGACTATCAAGTCACTCTTCTAACAAAGGGCTACATCACAAAGACCACTGATATGTGAAGAGAATATACAGGCAAAGGAACTCTTGAAAGTGATTGGCTGGGATTGTAAACTAATTCAGGCCCTTTGGAATCAATATAAAGTTTTCTCAATATACCACAAAATAGATTGACCATCTCGTAGTAAGTAAATAAGTCACTTACACATTTGTTAGTAAGTAACCCTGCAGTTCCACTTCTAAGTATAAAAAATATCAATTTTAATTTATTAGTGGGGAACACCTCTTAAAGGACCAGTATCCTAAGTAAAGGGAGATAACAGTTGGGAAACTTTTTAGTCAGTTGAGGTCAGGATTCTGAGAGATAGATGGAGAGAGCCTGGGCTTGCCCAGGGGCAGTGTTTGGAGAGAGCTGGAGAGTATGGAGAGTCTTTGGGGAGATTTTGGAGAGACGGTTGGAGAGAGCTGTAGACTGCTGGAGAGAGTTTGATAGCAGGGGAGAGAAGAAAGTGGGGGTCTGCTGGACAGCTTGCTAGAATCCCAGTGGGCCTGCCTTCTTGAAACACTGCTGGGAGAGAAAGAGGTTCTTGAGCTAAGGTGGAGTGAGGGAAATGGCTAGAAGAAATATTAAGCGGAGTAGAGAACCTGTGGACTGGTTTCTGTATCTGCCCGTAAGGGGGAATAGTCTTTGGCCCTAGCAGTAACTGGGACCTTCACTGAACCCCAATACTGTCAGTCAACTACATTAAAGGCTGACATATGCACAGCAGTGTTTACAATAGCCAAACCAGGAACATAAACTGAATCATCCATTGGCAGAGGAAAGGAACAGACAAGGTAGCTATGGAATATATAAAAAAAATATACTCTGCCATAAGACAAAGTCTTGCCAGTTGAGATGACATGGGTGAAATTTAAGGATGTAATGCTAAACAAAATAGGTAAAAAACAGAAACATAACAGAAACCATCTATTGTAAAGGAACAAAGCAATGGAACAGGTAAAGTTAGCCCCAAACTAACCACTTAATCCAGAACTGAGTTAGCCAAAGAGGTAGGGCCTAGAGGCACTAAGGGTGGAGTGGGTTTAAGGTTTAGAAAGACATAATGCTTATAGGGATTTGAGCTCATTGTTTGTGGTTTAGAAGAGATTAGTTAAAGTACTCCTAAAACATACACAATAATGCAATTAAATTTAATTTAATGTTACTCCAAAGCAAATATATACTGTATATTTCCAGAGATGTCCACTCAGAAAACAATATATTTACAAGATAAAACTTGGCAAAACGCATTCATAAAAATACAAAATTTCTTTTCTCCTAGAAACCTGTAGTATAGGAAGGTAAATTTAATGATGAACCCTCCAGATAAACATACACTTACTAATTCTATAAGCATCTCCCCAATGTCTAACTTCCTGGTACATAGAAAAAAAAAGCATTATCTCTGTCTTTCACTATTTCACCATCAACCAAAATAACATTCTTGAGTGTTATAACTACCAGAAACCTTGAAGAAACAAGCCTCTTCGAGACTTGGAGATTTAGCACCCTTTTATTTTAGAGCAATTAAAGGTCAATTTGCCTTTCACATTGCTTTTCATCAATTTGGCTTACCATAGAGCAAAGAGGAAAAAGGGAGAAGGCAAGTTATTCTTATTCCTCAGTCTGGTTCAGGGAAGGGTGAAGTATCCCTGGGTGCTCCACAAATTTTGGCATTATTCCTCTAGCAGCAGCATGACTTCAATAGGCAGCAAGGTCAGTGGAAAGAGACATTAAAATGTGATCATAAAAAAAAACTTAGTCCCAAACCTGTCACAAAGTTTTCAGAAGCAGAAGTGGAAAACAGATTTAGCTCTAAAAGTAAATAAGAGTGGAATTAGGAACAAAAATGCCATAAAAGCACAAATCAATAGCCTACTAGATTGTGTATTATCTGTAAGAAGTGTCACAAGATGCTGAGCTTCTGAGACACAGGTGTGTGCTGCTCTATATGACCTTCACTGGGAGGTCAGGAGGAAGCACTCAACTTCCTAACTTCTCTGCCAAATTGGTGGAAGAAAATGCCAGAACCTGGGATTAATATAACATAATGGTTTTTTGAAACTCAGTACAAAGATAAAAACAATAAAAGACCTTTACTGTGTGTTATTTTAAAAAACAACTCTAGGGCCGGAACGATAGCCCAGCGGGTAGGGCGTTCGCCTTGCACGCGGCCAGCCTATGCTGGCCCAGGTTCAATCCCCGGCATCCCATATGGTCCCCTGAGCACCGCCAGGAGTGATTCCTGAGTGCAGAGCCAGGAATAACCCCTGAGCGTCGCCAGGTGTGACCCAAAAAGCAAATAAATAAATAAATAAATAAATAAATAAATAAATAAAAAAATAAAAATAAAAAACAACTCTAAAAGGTAACATTAACATTTAATGTCATGTGACCTTGCTCTATAGTAAAATCATATTGACTTATATTTCATGCTAGACATTTAAAATTCAAAAAGAAGTGTCTCCAAATTCAGCATTGGTAATCTTATATAGTTGATCTTAAATTTTCATCACTACCCCCAAATCTCTGAGGGTTTGGAATTAATCATTGTTGAAAGTCATAAATAAAGAAAACCTGCTTATTGCACTTATTGTATATCTGATAACTCTGGGGTACTGTGATGGTTGAGTTGTTAACGCTTTGGCAACAAATCTAAGAGAACTTTAATTTTACAGCTAATTACAAAATTATGTGTTGTTCTAGAAAAGAAACAAGTGTCTATGTTTTATGGAAACTAGACTCTCTAAACACACACACACACACACATACACACTCACACACACACACAGGAGCCTGAGAGATGGTACTAGGGCTTACACTTTTATCTTGATTTGGTCTCTAGCACTTCATTTGGTTCCTGGAGCATCGCTGGGAGTGATCGCTAAACAGAGAGGAGAGAGGCAGGGGCAAGCTTTGAGCAAGCCCCCAAACAAGCATACAAAAAAAATTACACAGAGATCAGAAGTGATAGAGCATGTATCTAGAATGTGCAAGGCCCAGAGTTTCATCCCTAGGAACTGCACAGACTTCTAAGCATCAATGGAGTAGCCTCTATTTACAAAGAAGAAAATCAAGAACTTGCAGGTTTAGTGAGTTCACTACAAGTCCAGGTAGTGTGGTTCATCAATAAATGGTCAAAATTAAAGGTGACTACAAGAGTATCCCACCCACACGGCAGCACCTGGCAAGCTACCCGTGTGGTATTTGATGTGCCAAATACCAGTAACAATTATAGCCCTCATTCCCATGACTTGATGGAATGATCTGAGGCTCTTTATGTTCCTGGAGCAAACAGATGCCCTTGGCCTACACTAGCATGTGACAGGATGCATGGAGATAACACTGGTGCCCGCTGGAGCAAATTGATGATCAACAGGAAGACAAATGAAGTGACAAGTGAACTCCTGACTCAACATTTGCTAACTTTGTCCTGTTGGAAAAGTTATTTCTTGAATTTCCTAATTTATTACATGGGGGATGGAAAGAAAATATAGATTATTTAGTTGTCATACAGATGAAAGGACATCCTTATGTTATCTTCGGTTTTATGCATTAGGTAACATTTCAAATTTGGTTTTATTTTAATGAAAGTGACTAACATAGTTTCACTGCTCCAATTTAGTCACAAAATTCCTGCTGTGATTGACCCCCTTTCAGAAGGAAAATGGTATCACAATTTGTTTATTTATTTCATATTAAAATTGCAGGCCTTTAGATAAGATTTGGGGAATAGCTTAAAGAAACAAAGGCATTTAAATACCTGGTCATTGTTCTCTATAGCTTATAGTAATTACCAGGGGAATACTTACCCTAAATTCTCTTCTTTAGACAAATATTTTTATCACAGTGTGGTAATTGCATCCTATTGTAGAACTATAGTAAAGCGGCACCACAGAACTGCCTTTCAATACTAGTATACTTCTGACTGTGCTCCACTTTATGAAAATCTAACCATTCTTATCAAAATCATCTGGATCAATGCTACTCAGCCTTTTCTCACTGTGACCACCCCCTTTTCAAAATTGTTTCTTTTCTGTGGTCTCCTTACTCAGCCAGTTATTTTTTGTGTAGTTTCAAGAACACCCACGTATGAGATTATCTTACCTGTGCCCTCGTGGAATATTCCAGGGACCCAAAGAGGTTCCATATGGTCTTTGTTTGTGATATGCTGATCTAGAACCATAAGGCTCTGATTCAGCCTAAACAGATCTCCCCTTGGTACAGAATTCTTCTAAAGGGTCTTTGGTTGTTTACAACAAAAGTAGAATCAAGTAAATAAAGAAAAAAAAAGATGGTATAATAAGCATTGGTGAGAAGAAAAGCAAAGATAATAAAAGCACCTGATTGAAGTAGATGATTTAGGAATTGACAGTAATAATACTAAGTCATTAAAAGAGATGTAAGGTCAGGAAAAAAGGCAAATTATTAGAGTAAAATATAACCTCTACTGTGAACACCAACACCTACTTGATTGTTATCAGGGAGTTGGAGAACACAATTTTGAATTAAGTGAGCTGGATTGAAATTATGGTTCTTCTCTTATGAGTTCTATAAATTTAGGCCTGCAAATTATATAATTCTAGGTTTCTAACTTGATATCATGATTAAATGAGAGCTAAAGAGACAAACTCTGATAACAGGTCAATAAATATTAGCATAAAATATGCTATTTAATTTTAAAATTAATTTTATTATTCTCTTCAATTTTATATGATATAATAAAAATAATTAAGACAATAAAGAAATATAACATGCTTTACTTATGTGTGAGCTTAATTACTTAAAGAAAATTTTAGCTCAAACTCAGAATTCTGTTGCTAGAAATAATGCCACAATTTAATATAAAGTCTTTGGTCCTTGAAACAGTAAAGTGATGAAGAAACTAATATGAGAAAAAAAGAATTTGAGCCTAGAGTCTACATTGCCAATTAGCTAAGCATTTTTCTCTTTCCTATGTTCCTTAGCTTCTTCATATTTCTGATTTCTTAGTCTATTCTGTCCACTAGATAGTTTCTTTAGTTCTCTCTTCATATTTATACTATCTCCTTAGGTCCTACTATGAAAAACCATTTACTACATATACTATGTTTTTCACAAAAGAATTGTTTATTAGAACACCATGATTCATGGAATTATTCAGGAATATTGATCCCTGTACCAGTGTGAACTTCCCTTCACCAATGTCTAGAGATTCCACACCCCTCAGCCTCCCACAAAATGTCTTCATTTCCTATTGATTTCATATTACTTGCTACCAAAATTTAGAGGGATAACAGTGCAATTATCAGAAAAAAATCAATAAAAAGTTGATTTATAGTGACTGATTGCTGTATATTAACCTTTGTAAATAAATAAATTAAAATAATTTAATACAATAAAACATAATGCTTACTGTGATTTTTCAATGCAGTTATATTTTCATTCGATATATCTTCCTTCGTTTCTCTTAATAGTTGTTTGAAAAGCATTTATATTTCTCATTTTATATATTTTTATTTCACAAAGAGTGACTACTAACAATATTTTATTATTTTTTTTTTTTGCTTTTGGGTCCACCCGCGCGCTCGGGGTTCTCCTGGCTTTGCAGGAATTACCCGGCAGTGCTCGGGGACCTGGGGCGGCCGGGCAATTTTTAATTCTATACATGAATGAAGCTAGCCTAAATTGTTTCAGTTTTATTCAAGGAATATTTTTTATTGCATGATTCAAGATTTTTGTTTGTCTTTTAGTGATGCAAGACAGATTTGATTGAATTAAATTTATTCAGAAAGAAGCGAGGGAAGAGAATGAGAAGAATATGTGTTCAGAAGAGAATCCAAGCTTCTCCAGGTGTAAAAAAAATGGAGGAAAAAAAATATATATAGACATATACTGTTGGAGGACAGGTTTAGCTATTCTGGGAGTTTTGTTGTTTTGCTCACTCCCGGCTTAATCTACTTAAGTCAAGGTTCATTCTAATGAAATTTCTCTTCTATGTAAACACTGCTAGAGGGTGTGGCAGTTACAGAAGTCACCTTGATTGAATAACTTCTGACTTAAACATCTACTAAGACTTCTATGTTTTCTAGATTGGGCACAGCTCCTCTTTATACCCACTGCACCCAACGTGGGACTGTTAGAATTTACCAGGAGACTACCACCCTGGCTACGTTGAGACTATAGGAAGACTATAGGAAGGATCATACTAGTTTGCTCTAAGCAGGCGAGAGTGACCCTTTCAGTACACGAGAACAAGATACTCAGAATCACCCTGGTGCAGATAATAATAAGAAGGACCTTGTGGGTACCATCTAGATTACATGAAGCTCATGAAGTTAAGATGTATTACTTTATATCAGCCCTCTCTCTCCAGGGTTTTACATAAGAGATAATCTCCTTAGTCCTTGGCATAATCTTTGTTTATACCTGCAATAAGGTGTGGCACTACACTCTGTTTAGAGTTCTTTGTTGGCATGCCCCTCCTGATCAGATTACTTGGGTGTATATAAAGGGCTGACTTGAGGCCCCTTGACTTCACCTTTTGCCTTTTGGTTCCTCAGCCTTCAGCTTTTGGCTCCTCGGCCTTTTGCTTTTAGCTTTTGGCTTTTGGCTCGTTGGCCTTTTGCTCCTCCTTCTGGGTAGGACTCAGCTCGGGTGAGATCCTCTCTCTTTGGTGGGAGATTTATGCTCTTTTGTATGGTCTAAGTTCGGACCAGAGCAAAAGTTTGTTCAGTATATTGGAGTGCTTTTGTACTATTAAAAGCCATTTTGGAACTGCACCGGACTCGTGAGTTTTCATCTGTTCTCCCGGCGTCTCGGAGGTAGAAGACAACCTCTGTCCTGACACTATCTGGGACCCCGGTGGGCTTCCCTGACAATATACATATACATATATTTAAGATTTAACATGGACTTGAAAAGTAAGTGATTCAAGGATTTTGACTCAGACTTATTTCCACTCAAGATTTGTCTGTGGAAATAATATTCTGAGCTGTAATGCAAAGGTGTAGGCTTCCATGAATGATCTGTTTTAGTTTCTATTGGCATCTAGAGACACATCTAATAAAGGACCAGATATTTTAAATTAAAATACTGGCTTCCAGTTTATAATGCTCTACGTGAGTTTTCGTTTGAGCTGTAGCTCTAAGCAAGGGTTTCTTGCAGTTGCAAATTTTCAGAGAAAATTTTCTTTTCTTCTCCACTTACTGCCAACATTCAGAACAGACAATTCTCTTGAGATGGGGGAATAGTTTTACTTCTAGTTCATCTTCGTGCTACAGGTACAGCTCCTTAAGGTCCTGACTTTCTAGGAGGCCTTCCATTAAACTTTTCACCTTTGCCTTTTTGTTCTCTCTCCTTTCTCAGTGAAACTTTGAAAACTGCTCAATTTCTCCTTGTTTGGAAGATGCCCTCAAGACAAAAGCAAGCTTTATTTTAATCTCTGTGTTTTTGTAAAGGGAAGAATTATGTTGTATGATATCACAGTCAAGCTTTGGGATTCTGATATAAAGAAGACCAAAAAAAATCTAAAAGAAGATCTATTTTTAAAAAGCAGAAAAAACAAAAACTTGATTCAGTGCTACCAGGAAATATACAACAGCATGAATGATGAAGGCTGTAGAAAACATGTAGCTTCTAGATAATTTTCTCAGTAGGTCATCAAATGGCCCTTTCAGTCTCCTTTGGATAAAAAAAACTATGAAAATAACTGACAGTCTCCTAAGAAAAACTGTCATTATTTCAAAGAAAATGTCATATTTACCTTAAAAACATCCATATAGTGTATGCAGAAAGAAATGTTTTTGGTTCGCTTTTTTAAAAAAAATAGATTTTAATATATTCATGTTGGAATAAAGTTTGAACTACTTGAAACCTAAGCATACTTTTAATTAATATGAATGTGAATTGCTTAATATCTGGCAGATAATTTTATCATTAAGAATTAGGTATTTGGGTTCATAGGAAAAGAAATAGCAAGAATAAGTTTCACTAATGGTAAAGCAATTGAGGGTAACTCTTTTTTTAAGTTTATTATAAACCAGTGAGATAGACATTTACAATGCTATTGACTGGATTTCAGCTATACAATGTAGCAGCACCCATCTCTCCACAGGTGCGCATTTGCCACAAACAATGTCCCCAGTTTCCCTCCCCTGCCTGCCGACATTAACTCTTTTGAATTTTATATACTTTTAGTAACATGGGGCTCTGAAACATTTTTAATTACATCAATATGTAAACTTGGTTGTTTGTAAATTATTAGTAACCATGTTGAATAAAAATATAGACACATTTATTGTTAAAATATAAACCATTCACAAGCATTTTGGAGGAAAAATACAGTTTAACTGCCTATTACCTATTGTTATATATTTAAGGCCATGGTTGTTCAATTTTGAACAATTTTACGCCTTATTTTCCCCAAATTTTGTTTTCATTGAAAGGAAGTTTATTATTGGTATTTTTCCTCATATACTTGGTATCTGCTCCTGCTCCTCAAGGTTTTACAGGTGTGGCGGCAGTGCCCAGCTGTATCATTAGGTGGCAGACAAGAGAAAAGCTTGTCTATACCCAGGATTCTGCCCCATGGGCCCTGGATGGTTGATGGTCTGACACAGCAAAAGAATGGGCCACCTGGGATGAACCCAGAGCCATGACAGGGCCTGGAAAGTAACCTGTGGTGTATTGATATGCCCAAAAACAGTAACAATAATGGACCTCATTCCCAATGAATGCAGATGTTCCTGTTGCCTGATCAAGCAAATTGGGGAATGGGAAGACAAGTGACAGGTGACCTGTCATCTGCCAAAAATGTCAATCTTTATTGATTTAACTGACTTATATCTTTAAATTTTTAACTTTTGACTTCAGTTGTCCTTTAAAATTTTTTTCTCTATAATTCTATTATTTTGAATAATATATTAAAAAGATTGCAATTTCATTGTTTACAAAAGATACTTTCCAAACTTAGATGATTCCACTACAGCCACCTTGGTATGTTGAACAACCAAGGAGTAATAGGTTAATTCAAGAAAGTTGTTTGTTGTGAAGGGAGCTGAGAGGCATTTTTTTTTCTGAAAACAAGACAGGCAACCAAATATCTTCAGAAATCTGTTTTAGAATAATGCATTGCTGACTACCAATTATTCTATGTTTTATTTTCAATTGCCATAACTACTTGAACATTCTACATAAAATAATTTAAGATTCACAGGTTTCCTGATGAACTCATCTTGGTATTGTTAAGACAAAACTCATTTTTGTCTGAAATACAGTATAACTACCTCTTAGCCTAATGAAATTACAATCATGTATAGTTACTTAGTGAGATTGTTATAGGAATGAAATTCGCTCACGTATTATCATTTATACTAATTGATATGGCACTTTTCATTCTTAATTATTGCTAACTGATGAAGTCTGGCATGAGTGAACCATTACAAAAGTCATTAGCATTAAGCAGTCTTCAGAAGCAAAATATTATAAACAACTGCAGCTATGAAGAACTTCAGAAAATGTTGAAATAGAATCTCAGCACTTCCTATATATAAAGCCTTTATATATATAATATATAAAATGTATATATAATATGTATATATTATATATATATGTTAGGACTTATATAGACCTGGATCTTAAGCTTTTTATAAAGTTTCATAATCACTCTAGCTTTCACAGAGCAGAAGGAAATGTGAAAAAAGCACTACAACTATTTGTAAAATTTCTAAGTAAAAATTAAACTGCTCAATAGAGAATTTCAGTAATAGCATAATCATTAACAATAACAAAATAAAGACACAAAAAAACAGGAGCATATAATCCATGAGTGAGATTAATTCATTTCCTACACTGTTATAAAAATAGGATGCTATATATTTTTACTTAATACATAATTTTCTTTGATTCTCATCAAATATATCAAAAAGTAACAGCTATTAGGATGTAGCAGTGACTATATAGAATAAAACAAGTTATGTTAAGTGTTAAGATTGAAGTAAAAGAAAAAGACACATTCAAATTGTGAAGAATCAAACACATCTTCAAAGGAAAATGTGCCTCCATCAACAGAATGCACAAATTAATAATTTACCAATAAGTGGCAAAGGCATTTGTCATAGAAATGTCAATGACATCTCTTTCAACCATGTACATTTTCTTTACAGGGCGAAAAGGAATTTCTTTTACAAGATGTCTAAAAATCACCTCTGGCTTATAATAATGGTAATTGGAGGCCAAAGGCAAAGATGACACTCATTATTGTAAAGAGAAGAACCACTAAAATATAGTCTACGCCATAGCCAGAGTGATAGTACAGCAAGTGATAGTACTACTCCTATCAAATAGACAACTCAGATTTGATCCCCAGAACTCTGTGTGGTCCCTCATGCCCTACCAGGAGTGACCCCCTGTCTGCAGAATCAGAAGTAAGCTGTAAGCACTGCTGCCTAATATGTTCACACACACACACACACACACAACACAAAAAATTATATAAGTTTTTATTAAATATATCATGCTATATATTATATATTTATATTAATCGTATTAATTTCATGAGCGTCATGTAATCTAGGTGGTACCCACAAGGTCCTTCTTATTATTATCTACACCAGGGTGATTCTGAGTATCTTGTTCTCATGTACTGAAAGGGTCACACTCACCTGCTTAGAGCAAACTAGTATGATCCTTCCTATAGTCTTCCTATAGTTTCAATGTAGCCAGGGTGATAGTCTCCTGGTAAATTCTAACTGTCCCACGCTGGGTGCAGTGGGTATACAAAGGAGCTGTGCCCAATCTAGAAAACATAGAAGTCTTAGTAGATGTATAAGTCAGAAGTTATTCAGTCAAGGTGACTTCTGTAACTGCCACACCCTCTAGCAGTGTTTACATAGAAGAGAGGTCTCATTGGAATGAAGCTTGGCTTAACTACATCAAGCAGGGAGTAGGCAAAACACCAAAGCTCCCAGATTAGCTAGATCTGTCATCCAACAGGGGGTGAAGGCTGGTGTTCTGAGAAGGAGCAGCACACCACGAAGGTCCTGGGGCGAGAGGGATAGGGCATATGGCCAGAGAGAAAGCGCAGAGGGCTGAGCACATGCTTTGCATGCAGGAAGCCTTGGTTGATCTCCAGCACTGTGTGATCCCTCAAGCATTCCAGGAGTGACCCCTGAGCATTTGCCGGGTGTGACCAGAAAAGTAAAAAATAAAAGAGAGAGACATGGGGCAGAAATGGACTCACAGACATGGGGGCAGAGCTGCTACTGACTCTCCCTGTGCCCAGCCGCTCATGAGGCACCCGGGAGGGATGGCAGGTTCTAGCCCTGGCCCACCACCCCAGCAGAGCCTCACAAGTCAGACGACCCCCCCACTCAATCAGGGGCCTCCATTTTCTACATCCGGACTTCCCCCCTCATCAGAACTACACCCAGCAGACCAGCCTATCACTGCCCAGCATCCACAGCTGCTTGGGGGCCACGCGGTTCATCAATAAATCCTGGATTTTGCGATGACTACAACAGTATGCTACCCACACGGCAGAGCCTGGCAAGCTACCCGTGTCATATTTGAGATGCCAAATACCAGTAACAATTATAGACCTCATTCCCATGACCTGATGAATGGTTTGAGGCTCTTTATGTTCCTGGAGCAAGCAGGTGCCCTTGGGCTTTACTTGCATAAGACAGGTCATATGGAGATGATTACTGGTGCCCGCTCGAGCAAATCGATGATGAACGGGAAGACAGTGATACAGTGATGCAGTGATCATATAGACATTTAAAGCATGTTTTTTTTTATTTGGGGGGCCATGCCTGTTTGTTCTCAGGAATCAGTTTTCAGGGTTCTCTGAGGAATCTTGGGAAATTTTCGGGTTGGAACCTGCCTTGCAAGTGCCTTATTTTCTGGACTACTTTCTCTGGACGCCTTTAAGTTTATTTTTAGAAACTATTGAAAAGTAAAGATCTTATAACCTTCAGTAGTTAATACTGAAATTTAACTGCCTTTGAGTTAAATAAATTATTTCTTAGATAAATTAAAACTTCTGTATTAAAACCAACTTTATTTTGTTTAGTTTTCAGAGGTACATGACTGTGTTTGGGTCTACTTCTGGCTCAGAGCTCAGGGATTACATGAGGTGGGACTTGAAGACCTCCTTTGGCTAACCAGAGTTAGCTATGTGCAAGGCAATATCACTCCACCCAAAAGTTCTTTTAACATTTTTTTCTGATAAGAATCAGATAAGAAAGTATCCTTGTAGAACAAAATGAACATAAGAAAAATAGTGAGATGTTAATCCAGTTCTGACACCAAACAGCAGGCACTGAACTTCCTGGCTTGTGCTTACTCTTTTGTAAATTGGAGACAAACATATCTAATCTACGGGATAGGGGGGCTAAGCACTGAGGCAACTGCGTAGATTCCCAGTGACAGAACACATTGCCCCTAAACACAGATAGCATTCTACTATTAGTATAACAACTCTTATCCAATTCATTTCTAGAAAAAAAATACACCACACACACACACAAGATCTACAAAAAGTCACTACACATAAAGAATGTGGTAAAAAGGGTACACATTTGTCCGAAACAGAAAATAGTAACCAATTATATTCACTGGGGTCTGTAGGCAAGTGATTGAACAGAACAAAGGCTAAGAAGGATCTCATTAGAAGAATGAGAGCTACAAGGATCTGCAGGTCGGGAAGTTGGTTGATGGCGCCTGTGACAGGAGAATGCAGCGACAGCAAAAGGAGAGCTGAACTAAGAGAGAAAGGTCCCATGAGGTCCAGGGCTGAGAGGTCAGGCCACAAGTGACAGAATCCATTAGAAAACAGAATAATCCTGCAACACAATCTTCCTTCACTCTCTCTGCTATTCATATGGAATTACATATGACACGCCTCAATCCTATATCAAGTGCCAACTCTTTTTTCCAATACTTATAAACAGATGGGATCTGTTCTGCTGAAGCACCATAATGTTTTGCTTGTATCGTTTTTCTGACATTTCATTCATCTCAACAAATACTTATTGAGGGCGAGTCAGTTATAATGAGCACTAGAAACAGAAAGAAAAAAGTCATGCATGTCTCCCTTTAAGAAGTTTGCATTCAACAGAAGAAAGCAGGGATCCAGATGATATAGTAGATGCAATATTGAATAAATTATCTAGGAGGTGAGAATTCTTTATGGGACAAACAATAAAACTGGATCTAAATTAGGAAAATGAGTAAAGAGTGAAGCTGCAAAACTCAGTGCCTTCTATGAGACAGTGACTATCAAGTAAAACCTTAAAGGGAACAAATGAGAACCTGAAGACATATAGATAATATCATTTTCCACAGATAGAATACCAATTCAAGAGCTCTAGTATAGAAGATATTTTAGCTGGAATTCAAGGAAAGTCAGAGGATTTGTAGAGTATAATTGCTGTGGATGAAGGAACAGTAATAAGAGGTGAGACCAAGGAGTAAGAAATAAGGACTGAGAGGGAAGAAAATGATGAAGAGATCAAATATGGTCTGATTGGTAATTTAAAGACTGCCTTTTATTCTCATTTAGGAAGAGTCACTGTAGCATTTATGCCTTAGGTTTTAAAAAAATTTTCACTCTGAGGCCTGCCATCTCAGTAGGGCGTCCGAAGCAGCAAGAAGAAACTCGCTCACCATAATCACAGCCATTTTCAACATCTGGACTCCACAGCTCATCAGAGCCCCACCCAAGAGAGAAGCCGATTTAAAGCCCGGCTCACCAGAGCCCCACACAAAGACCAGCCAGTTTCAAGCCCAGGTAGGCAGTTCTCTGTAGTGAAAATCACCAGGCATTCATGGAGCCGGAGCTGGGAACCTACTCCCCCAACTCTGTCCTGTCCACAAGCCTAATGGACCTTCCCACGAACTGCCTCCAGTCTATAGGCCATCGTGCAGAGACTCAGACACACGGGAGAGCTGCCATCCAGCTCTACCCTAGTCACACAGCCACAAGTGGCCATGTGGTACGTCAAATTAATGGAACCAATCACATTCTAGAAACTCAAAAAGTAAATTCAAGAACAGAACTTGGCCAGATTCTCCCATAACCAACAATAGGGGAAATGGATTCATCAATAACATAGTCATGTATGTGCTTTAATCATCAATATAATTAGTGCCAGCTGATGGAGCAGGCATGGGGATTGGGGTGGGTGGGGAATGAGGGTCTTTGGTGATGGAAATACACTGGTGGTGGGAGTGATGTTGAAGTATGAATCTTTCTATCAACAGAATTATGAAAATCTTTGTACTGTGTAAATCACGGTGTTTCAATTAAAAAGGGAAAATTAAAATAAAAAAAGAATCACAGGAAGCTGCAAAAAGAAATTATCACTCTGAGTACTTAGTTAAAAGTACACCATAGCAAAATTAGAAACAGAGGAAACTTCTGAAAACTATTGTGGTAATATAATATTCACACCCACATGACAATAGTACTCATTAATGACAAGATGTCAGATTCCAAATAGTTGGATAAAAAATATGATTTCTTGAGAAGTAGAATAAAGATGAAAGTTTCCTGAAAACTTTGCATTGCTAGCCAATTGAGACAGTTCCTATTATAACTTGTCTTGAGATTATTTAGAAAATGTTTTATAGATAAGACCCCCAAATTTGATTCTGGATTGTTCACTTGTTGAAAGTCGGATTCTGTGGAAATCATTTAATTTCTTAAGTCTGTTTCCTCATCAGTTGTTTGAGTTTTTAAAATGCCCACATTCCACATATTCTGTCAGGAGTAAGTGGGTTGATACATGCAAAGCATTGATGAACATTATGTGTATATATTAGTGCTCATTAAATGATGTGTGCTTTAATATGTTCTTATCATCACCTTTTTCATGTCAAAGGTTTTATACGGAATATGTAATACATATAATTGCACTTATATGTAATTACATATATGTGTGTTTATATGTACATATATGTATTCATATGTAATTACATATATTATATGAAATATTTGTATGTTGTTAAAGAAAGGCACCACTTTTATAAATCTCTTCAAAGATGACCAATCTTTATATAGATTTCTAGATGCTCTTCTTTTACATTGGGCTGCGATGAAAATCTTAATGTCACAAAGACCAAGAGATAAGTGCCTGGTCTTTAATGTAGCTTTTATAAGAATGATAGGAAAGGTACGTGTTTTCTTACTTGAATAAAAACAAACCTCTCCCCATTTTTAAATATGTTCACTGTAACCTATGTAGATTTTTCTCTGCCAATTCTTTCCATTTGTTTGATGCATTTTCTTTTGGACTCTAAAATACATCAGTCTTGATATAACAATTGTTGAAAAAATGTCCGTGTTTGTGTATAAACTTCTCTAAATTTGATTGAGTCAGTTTGAAATCTGTTCCTCCTAAGTTTGTAGCAATCCTCTCCCAGTTGGCATCATATGTAAATTTAATGAGCATTTGCTAACTTTCATCATCCAGGTCATTGGGTCATTGATTCTTATTTCCCTTTGTGCTTTTAGTGCAGAGACTATCTCAATCCATCTTTTCCAGTCCTTTTATCAATGACAGTATTTTCCTGTTTCCATTACACTTTTAGGATAAAAGCATCTTCCTTTTCAATCTAGTATTAAAATGGGAAACATGTTATTTCACTGTATCTAACTTTTGTTCACAGACTAGTTCTTACTTTTTCTCTTCCCACTTGGAAAATATGCATGTAATTTTGAGACTTATATATTTTTCATTCAATACCATCCTTAAGACACTCAGATTAAATAAGAGTCTTTATTCAAAAAGTCCTCAGCCTTTAAATACAAAAATCACACAAATTAGATCCTTTCTGTTGCTTCCTAGCCTTTATTTCTCTATAATTGGTATCACTGTGATTCATTTCTATATAAAGTGCTAATGAAAATACTATGGAAGAAGAATAGAAAAGAACAGGAGTAAGATTAGAATAAATATTAAAGAAATTATTACAAGAAATGATAAACTAGAGAAGTGTTAATGCAATGATCATTGACAGAAGTTAATATCTGGTAGCAGAATACTCAAGAAGAAGAGCACAAAAGTGATAATTTTTTTATAAAAACTGCACATAACATTATAAAAGTGTAAATAAATAAATCCTGCCTGATAATCTCTAGTTGCTACACTCTTTACCAAAATGCCAGATCCATTTTACTATTTCTATTTCTACCACACTGACTGCAAAATTATTCTTCTTAGAAAGAAATTTTAGTAGTATTACTTTTCTACTGGAAAATCTTCATTTGTTCATATTGACCTAAATAATTGATTGTCCAAATTCTTACTGTGTAAATCATAGTCTATTTTTAATACAAATATTCACTATTCTATAATCAGATTGTATTCCTTACTGTTCCAGCCATTTGTCATTTTTTCCCTTTACTGGACATCTTCTTACAATATGATATTATTTTGTTTATATAACTACCCCACACCCCTTGTGACTCTTTTATATAAATTTTTCATAAGTCCTAGCATTCTGCTTATTATCATCAATCCCTTGCACTAATCATATAGTAACTAGAGAATTAAGCAGAGGTTTAACATTGTTTTAGAATAAATAAACCAATTAATAAAAAGTGATGATGGGTTAGATTACTGGTATTGGAATTTGACTTTCTGAACATTTTTGCCTTGGAGTAATCATGACTAAATGTCCTTATGTTTAGAATAAGAATCAAAATACCAGCAATAATAGATGAGCATAAAATAATATGAATAATAAATATAAACAGGTTGCATACTGCCTAACACAGAGTACTATTCTATAAATAATAATTGTTCATATTTTTTACAAAAAGTTATCTATGCTACAGAAGCAGAAAATGCTATCCTAAAAATTATGTAGAGCCAGAAGGGACCTGAATTTAAAAAGGAATTCTGAGAAAAAGCTGGGGCATTGGATTTTCTGATTATTATAAAGCTATGTTGATAAAAAAAAATAATATGGCACAATAAAATAGATACATTGAACTAAGGAGACATTATAAAAGGTTCACAACATATTCTTTGATGCAAAATATATATAATCAGCTATTATATATAATAGATTATATATATTATAGACAATTCACAACATATTCTTTGCATATATCATCGACTATTTTAAAAGAAGCAATGGATGAAGAAACTACTCAATTCAGTCACTGTTGATGGGAAGACGGACAATCTATATACAAAAGAAAAAATGCCTTTATCTTACACCATACACACAAAAATGGATTAAGAGTTAAACATGATATAATAAACTATAAAACTTCTAGTAGAACTCATAGGCAAAAATATTCTTTACTTTTGTCTTGGCACCAATTTCACCTGTAAGACAGCAAAACATAGATTGCTAAACTCAAACTAACAGAAGAATGCTAAAGAAAAGAACTTCTATTAATGAAAACAATGAGTAAATTGAAGAAGCACTTTTAGAATAAAAGAAAATATTTTAAGTGATGTATCTGGTTAAGGGTTAGTATTCAAAATATATAAGGAACTCATGAGCCCACCACACAGGATTCCCGAATTCAGAATAAGCAAAAAGTCCTGAGCACCAACCTCACCAAAAGGAACAAGTCAGATATAGAGAAATCATGAAAAAATCCTAGTCCAAGCTACAAGGAAAAAAGTGTTTATTCATGTTTTACTTTTTATACATCTAATGATTGATCTGAAATCCTTTTTATTTAAAGTCTAGTATTTAATATTTCATTTTTTGTAGTCCTGCTAGAAACACAAATGTTCAATATAATATAGAAAATATGCACATTATGTTACTGACCTATTCCCATTTGTATTAGCCAATTAAAATGAGCACATAAGAAGCATTGATGACTTTGGGCAGACTTTTAATTACTGTTTCAATATACTCGATAGGGAAATTCAGGAACTATAGGTCTTCTTGTTTCAGCCATGGGAGGTTTAGGACTTCAGGAATTCATCCATTTCTGCCAAGTTCTCATGTTTCATGGCATACAGCCTCTCAAATTATTCTCTGAATATCTTCTGGATATCTGTGGTTTCTCTTATGGTGTACCCCAATTCATTAAAAATTCTGTTTGTTTGGGTTCTCTCTTTCCCTGTCCTGTTAAGTCTTACCAGTGGTTTGTCGATCTTGTTTATTTTTAAAAAAGAACCAGCTCTTGGTTTCATTAATCTTGAATTTTTTTTTTGTTTTGTTTCCAGCTCATTGATTTCCTCTCTAAGTTTTATTATTTCCTTCTTTCTCCCTGGGTTGGGCTCCTTTTGTTGGTCTTTTTCTAATATTTTGTGCTGGGAAATCAGGTTATTTATGTGGGCCATTTTTTTTCCTGATGAATGCCTGCAGAGCTATGAACTTTCCTTTCAACACAACATTCAGCTGTGTACCACAAGTTTTTATAGTTGGTTTCTTCATTTTCATTTTTTTCAAGGAAATTTTGGATTTCCTCCTTGATTTCTTCTAAGACCCACTGGTTTCTCCTCAGTGAGCTTTTCAGTTTCTGGCTGTTTGGTTTGATTCCCTGTTTCCGTTTGTGGTTAACATCCGTTTTTAGTGCATAATGGTCTGAACAGATAGTGACACAATTTCGATTTTTTTTATAGTTTTTGATGCTTTTGAAAAAAAATATGCCTTCAAAAGCATCGAAGAAATAGCTAAAAAAGACAAAGAACCTCTGGCTCCGGGCACATCTCTTTGACTCCACCATTCTCCCTGCACTAACATACACCTCAGAGACCTGGGCCCTACAAAAGCAAGATGAGAATGCTATTCGGGTCTCCCAAAGAGGAATTGAAAGAGCTATGCTTGGAATATCATGCCTCAATCAAGTGAGAGAAGGAATCCGAGTTCCGACCTCCATCACTGTTCCAGCGTTAGGGATGCAGTCTTGTTTGCCAAGGCATCGAAAGTCAGATGGCCTGGACATATAATGCGATTTGGAGATAACCACTGGACTAGAGCCATTACCGACTGGATCCCATGGGGTGTCAAAAGATCACGGGGCCGGAGCGATAGTCCAGTGGGTAGGGCATTTGCGTTGCATGTGGCTGACCTAGGTTCGATCCCTGGCATCCCATATGGTCCTCTGAGCACCACCAAGAGTATTTCCTGAGTAGAGAGCCTTTGCCAGGTGTCACACAAAAAGCGAAAAAAAATATACGTTGCCGCCCAATTACAAGATGGTCAGATTTCTTCCTCAAGACACTGAATGGGGCCGGAGCGATGGCCCAGAGGGTAGGGCATTTGCCTTGCATGAGGTCAGCCCATGCCAGCCTGGGTTCGATCCCGGCATCCCATATGGTTCTCCGAGTACCGCCAGTAGTAATTCCTGAGTGCAGAGCCAGAAGAAACCCCTGAGCATTGCCAGGTGTGACCCAAAAAGAAAAAAAGGACACTGAACGAACAGTTTGAGGCTCTTCATATACCTGAAGCAACCAGGTGCCATTGGGCTACACTGGCACATGATAGGGTCAAATGAAAATGTTACTGGCGCCCGCTGGAGCAAATCGATGAATAACAGGATGTCAAGTAATCAAGTCAAGTATATTTTATTGAGGTATGCTTTGTGTCTCCCCATGTGGTCTATCCTAGAGAATGTTCCATGAGCACTGGAGAAAAATGTGTATTCAGCTTTTTCGGAATGAAAGCCCTGTATATATCAACACCCTCTCTTTTTCTCATTTCTTCCTTCAGGGCCAATATTTCCTTGGTGAGTTTCAGTCTTATCTATCTATCAATAGTTGATAAAGCAGAGTTGAAGTTTCCAACTACTATTGCTCTACTGCTAATGTCTTCTTTGAGGTCTATTAGCAGATGTTTTAAGTATTTTGCTGGCTCCTCTTTGGGTGCATATATGTTTAGTAGTGTAATTTCTTCCTGATATACATATCCCTTAATTATTATGATGGCCTTCACTGTCCCATCGAAACTTTTTCTGCTTGAAGTCTATGTTGTCATACTAGTATGGCCACCCTAGCCTATTAGAGGAGTTATTTGCATGGAGAATTGTCTTCTAGTCTTTGACTAAGTCTGTGTTTGCTCTGATTATTCAGATGTGTTTCTTGTAGGAAGCAGAATGGATTCAGTTTTTTTTAATTCATTTTGACACTCTGTGTCTCTTAATTGGTGCACTTAGACCAGTGAGATTGAGAGAGATTATTGTCATGGGATTTTTGTGTCATCATTCTGTTTAAACTTGTTCCAAACATTTAAGGAGGACCTACTGACAGTCTTTTTCAAGTTCTTCCAGGAAATAAAAAAACAACTTCTATGAGGCACATAACACCCTGATACCCAAAGCAGGCAGAGACAAAACAAAAAAAAAAAAAAAAAGAAAAAAAAAAAACTACAGACCAATCTCCCTGATGAACACAGATGCTAAGACCTGCAACAAAATACTAGCAAACAGAATCCTAAGTCTTATCAAAAGGGGGGGGGAAGATTGTACATCTTGACCAAGTAGGATTCATCCTGGGAATACAAAGATGGATCAGCATTCGCAAGTCAATCAACATAATACATCATATCAATAAGAGAAAAAATAAAAAAACCATTTGAGCATATCATCGAATAGAGAAATCATTCGACATGACCAAACACCCTGTTATGGATAAAAAAAACCCAAAAATGGAAATTGAAGGAACATTTTCAATATAGTCAAAGCCATCTACCAAAAGCCCACAGCAAGTATAATTCTCAGTGGGAAAAATTGAAAGCATTCCCCTAAGATCAAGGACAGGACAAGGTTGACCACTCTCAGCACTTTTATTCAATACAGTTCTGGAACTACAAGCCATAACAATCAGATAAGTAACGGACATTAAGGGCATCCAGATAGGCAAAGAAGAAGTCAAGCTATCACTATTTGCAGATGACATGATATTATATCTAGAGAATCCTAAACTCTCTACCAAAAAGCTCCTAGAAACAATAGATACCTAGAGTAGAGTACAGGGTACAAATTCAATACCCAAAAAGTCAGTGGCATCCTATATACAAATAACGAAAGAGAAGAAAGGGATATTGTGAAAACAATTCCATTCACAATTGTGTTATATTCACAATTGTGCTATCAAATACATAGGAATCAACTTAACGACGGGTGTAAAGGACCTGTACAAAAGAACTACAAGACACTGCTTTAAGAAATAAAAGAAGAGGGGCCTGGAGCGATAGCCCAGCGGGTAGAATGTTTGCCTTGCACGGTCGGCCTGTGCCAGCCTGGGTTCGATCCCCAGCATCCCATATGGTCCCCCGTGCACTGCCAGGAGTAATTCCTGAGTGCAGAGCCAGGAGAAACCCCTGAGCATTGCCGGGTGCGACCAAAAAAAAGCAACAAAAAAAATAAAATAAAAGAAGAAATGAGGAAATGGAAACACCTTCATTCCCTGCCCATGGATGGAAAGAATCAGCATTGTTCAAAATGTAATACTCCCTAGAGCTTTGTACAGATTCAATGTGGTCCCTATAAGGATACTCATGACATTCTTCAAAAAATTGGCCAAACACTCCTGAAATTTGTATGGAATAATAAAACCCAATGGATAGCTAAAGCATTTCTTGAAAAAGAGGTGATGTGGGCATCACCTTTCGCAACTTCAAACAGTACTACAAAGCAGTAGTAATTAAAACAGCATGGTATTAGAATAAAAACAGACATGTGGACCTATGGAATAGATTTGAGTATCCTGAAACCCATCCTCAAATACATGATCATTTAATCTTTGATAAGGGAGGAAAAATTATGAAATGGAGCACAACAAGCCTCTTCAACTAGTGGTGCTTGGAAAACTGAGCAGCTACAAGTAAAAAACATGAATCTGGAATTCTGTCTAATAACATCATGCGCAAAAATCAGACCAAAATAGATTAAAGATCTCAGTATCAGACATGAATTCATAAAGTACGTTGAAGAAAATATAGGGAAAAACATGCATGGTATTGAAGCTAAAGGCATCTTATAAGAAAAAAAACACAACACTAACAAAGCAATTGGAAGCAGAGATAAAAATATGGGACTACATGAAAAAAAAAAGCTTCTGTACCTCAAAAGAAACAGTGACCAAGATACAAAGTCAGTCAAATGAATGGGAAAGAATATTCACCCAATACCCATCTAATAAGGGGTTAGTATCCAGGATATATCAGGCATTGGTAGAACTTTACAAGAAGAAAACAGCCAACCCCATCAAAAAAATGGGGAGAAATGAACAGAAACTTTGACAAGGAAGAAATTTGAATTGCCAAAAGGCATATGAAAAAATACTCATCATCACTAATCATCAGAGACATGCAAATCAAAACAACAATGATGTATTATCTCATACCACAGAGACTGGCACATATCCAAAAGAACAAGGACAACAAATTGTAGTGTGGATGAGGGGAGAAAGGGACACTCATCCATTGTTGGTGGGAATGTCCACTAGTAGAGTCTTTTTGGAAAACAATATGGACATTCCTCCAAAGACTAGAAATTGAGCTCCCGTTTGACTCAAGCCATACTACGCTTGGGAATAAACCCTGGGAAGCCAAAAACACACAACAGAAGCCCATCTTCTGTTGGGCTTATAGATATATATATAAATGTTATAGCACAATTGTGAATATAGCACAATTGTGAATGGAATGGTATATATATAATTATACACACACACACATATAATGGTATATATACACATATATCAGGACAGAAGTTCTCATGTATCTCCGAGGCCATAGGGGATTGAATGAAAACTCATAAGTCTGGCACAGTTCTAAAAAAGGCTTTTAATACTACAAAATCTCTACCACCACAATTCAATATAATGAAAGAACTGTGGTTCTGCTCTGAACTTAGACCATAGATAAGAGCCCACATCTCCCACCAGAGAGAGAGAGTCCCACCAAAGAGGGTACTACCAGAAAGGAGTTCCACCAAAGAGAGTCCTACCAGAAAGGAGTCCCACCAATGAGAAAGCAGTAACTCAAGTCAGTAGCCTTATGTATACAAAAGTAATCCTACTTCAGGGAGGATCCTGTCAACAAAGAACCCTAAACAGCTTCTAGATAGTAGAAAGTATGAAGGGTGTTGACACACCCTATTACAGGCATAAACAAAGGATTGTTCCAAGTACTAATCTCTTCTTCCAAGATTATCTCTTAGGTAAAACTCTGGAGAGAGAGACAGGAGGATGGTATAAAGTAATACATCTTAGTTTCATGGACTTCATGTAATCTAGATGGTATCCACAACATCCTTCTTATTTATTATCTGCACCAGGGTGATTCTGAGTATCTTGTTCTTCATATAATGAAAGGGTTACACTTGCCTGCTTGAGAGAAAACTAGTATGATCCTTCCTATAATCTTTCTTTTTATTTTAATTTTATTCATTTATTTTTTGACAATTACAAAAATGTTCATGTTTGGGTTTCAAGCCATGCCAATAAAGAGACACAGAGTGGCAAAATGGATTAAAAAACTTCCTATAATCTTAAATGATAGTCTCATGTAGCCATGGCTTTAGTCTCCTGGTAAATTCTAACTGTCCCATACTGGGTCCTGTGGGTATAAAGAGGAGCTGTGCCCAACCCTAGATAACATAGAAATCCTAATAGATGTACAATAATAAATCAGAAGTTACTCATTCAGAGTCAAGGTGACTTATGTAAATACCACACCCTCCATCAGTGTTTTAATATGGAAGAGAAATCTCAGTACAAACCCTGGCATAGGAACATGTAAAAGATTAAGCTGTTAGTGGATAAAACAGCAAAGCTGCCAAGCTAGCCAAGCCTTTCATCCAACAATGATACCAATATCCAAGGTCAGGCAAAACATGGATCAGGAGGTCTTGTCAATAGGTAGAATCTACCACAAATTTGTGGGAGTCAGAGGTTAGGTTAGACAGAGAAGGGAACAGTGTGCTAATAATCATAATACCAGTCTTGAACTGAGCATTGAATATAGGCAAAAGATACACATGATAACCTCTAAATGTATGTTCTGCAATCCACTATGTGTAGGAGAAGGAAAAGAGAGAGAAAGAGAGAGAAAGAGAGAGAAAGAGAGAGAGAGAAGTGATAAAGAACCTACCATAGAGGCAGGCTAGAGGAGGGGAGGGGAAGTGGGATATTGGTGGTGGGAAACGGGCACTGGTGGAGGCATGGGTGCTGGAACACTGCATGACTGAAACTGAAACATGAACATCTTTGCAAGTGTATATCTCACTGTGGTACAATAAAATAAAATTAAAAAAGAAAAAGGAAAAACTTATGCAACAACTTCAAAAAAGTAGCATTGATGTAAAAGAATTTGTCACTATGTAGGTCAGCTCTCTTACTAGTATTAATAATAGCCAACATTCATATAATCCATTTGTATATCAATTTCATGTCTCAAAACACTTATTCATTAGTACTTGTGATTTTAATGTACTATTTGTTAAACATTAATCCCATTTACTGATATCTAAAGTGAAGCTCTAACCCATAAAATGAATGACATGATCCTTTCCAGTATAATTTTATATGCCAGGTCAAAGAGAATATAAGTTGCATGAAATCGTTTGGCCATCACAGGCTAGTGAAATATCCATTTAGCTCTTGAATCTTATCTATTCCCACCTTTTTATATGCGATCCAGTCAAACACCCTGTCAATATCCGTTGCCCGTAGCACTTCCTGCGATACTGGATGAGAACTGGCCAAGCCATCAAGCAGCATCACTTCATGCAGAACATCTGTCAGAAATCTCTGTTTTTCCTGAAACATAGTAGATGGGAAATATCATAGGTGATTCATGATTATAGAATATGTTGTAAGCAAAAACCTGTGTAAAGAAATTGTTGGTGTTCATTAGCCTAAGAGAGGTGGAACAACACAAAAGTAAATCCAGTGAATACAATGTCCCTTAAGTTTCTCTGAACTCATAATGGTGGATTTGGGCACAGTGTGAAACAAATCAATGGACTAAAATACATAGTAGATAATAGATAAACAATGGACTCTGTGCTTTAATACTGCTTAAAGTAAATTTGGACAGTGGACATATAAATGAAATTGACTGGCATGTTTGTGCATTTTGCAGAGTCAACACTACAACTTTATTCCTAAAAACCTTTTAAGTTAGTTCAATTTAAGAACACTAACTAGATTTCAGGTTCCAATGCTTTCTTCCTATTTAAGCCATCTATTTCCAGTACCATTTTAGTAGATCGTTTTCTGGCTTTGACCTTCTTTGCTTTCCCATCCCGCTCTTTGCACACATTCATATATACATATATCTATGAATTTAAAATTATGAACATATTGGTGACCAATAGGTAATCTATTTTCATAATGTAATAATGGGGAACAAAAGAGAAACTATCAGATAACAATGTCTAAGTAGCCTTTTTCGGGACCTGAGAAGTAACATTACAGAGGTTAAAGACTACAATGCATAAATTTCTCTAGGTAATTCTGTACTTATTCCTGGAGTCTCCTAGTTTTAAAGATCAAGTAAACAAATTATTATTTCTAAGTGAAGTTTGTTTCCATCTGGAATACACATACCTGCTTGCATTTTAGAAATAAAAATAAAGAAAATGAGTGTGTGCTGCTTGA
Organism: Cryptotis parvus; assembly: GCA_021461705.1. NCBI lineage: Eukaryota > Metazoa > Chordata > Mammalia > Eulipotyphla > Soricidae > Cryptotis > Cryptotis parvus. Next base: position 45,985 of record JAJIBD010025948.1, on the reverse strand, counting down.
ATTATAACTTCAAAGAAAGATTTGTTTAGCAACACTTGCTCAAAGCTTTAGTATAGCAATTAATTAATTAACTAATTATCTAATTATCAGTCCTACTACATACTGTAAGATTTATATTATTATAGCAGATTTTAAAGTTTTGGTAATGATGATTTCTTCTGTGCAATTTTTTTGTCTAAGAGTGTCACAGCAGTGGTTTGAGATACGTTAAGTGATTGACTGTTGAGTCAAATATCATTCTGAATCCTAGAGAAGTACTTTAGCCCTAAGTGATTATAGATGACAATATCAAGCTTCCCACTAAACAAGTGAGAGCTATGACATAAATGAATGTAATATCACTTCTCAAATTAAGAGTGAACTTAAAGCAAATTAAGAAGACTGGATTGGACACAAAATTTTAATTTTTAACAAATTTTTGTGTTTATATGCTTATTTAAAGTCTTTTAAATATCAAAGATCAGATAACCGACAAATACTCCTGGTTTAAATATTACAGAAAAATAATGCTTCCAAAATTGAAAAAAAATTGTTATGTTTTTTGTGCCATATCCAGTGATATTCAGGTATTACTCCAGGTTTTCAATTCAGGAATTATGCCTAGTAGTTCTGGGGAGACCATACGGAACACTGAGGATAAAAACCAGGTTGGTTGCATACAAAGCAGATCCCTACTTACTTGCACTATTGTTCGAGTCCCTCACAATAAAAATTTAATGTTACTTCTAAGTTGATATTTAATACCATGACACATTCATTTTAATGTGTAGATTAAATCCATTTGATATTAGAATTACAGAGTCATAAAATATGTGATGCTTTAACTTGGCCAATGAATATATTATGTATGAGTACAGTTTCTACTCTGAAGACAAAAATATTCAACAGCTTAACTAGTGGCTACAATGGCTTGCCATTCAAATATCTGATAAACATTATATAGAGTAAATAAACTTAGAATGATACTTTATTTGAATCCTGGTTTATAATTATGTAATGACACCAGAGAGGAATTCACAAAAAAATTTAATAATCTAATCTTGGTTAACTAGAGATCTGAATTCTAGCAATAGTAAAAAGCAAATGACTTGGTAATTTTTATATAAAATATAAGATAAATTACCAAAAAATAGCATTCTTTCTTCAATGAAAGTAACCTATTGTATAAGAGTGTATATTTAACCCTGGATTGGGAAACCAATTGCCAAGCAAAATTGGGAGGGGTGGTGAGAAGGAAGACAAATGAGGGGTGACACAGACACAGGGGTGGAGGGAAGCGGGTACTTTGGCGCTGGGGCCTGTAGTCACTTTGCATACCATTACCATAAATTTTAACACTGTTGTAACCATCACCCATAGAGCAGAGCCTGGCAAGCTACCTGTGTCGTATTTGATATGCCAAATACCAGTGACAATTGTAGACCTCATTCCCATGACCTGATGGAATGGTCTGAGGCTCTTTATGTTCCTGGAGCAAGCAGATGCCCTTGGTCTCTACTAGTATGAGACAGGACATATGGAGATATTACTGGTTCCTTACTGATGCCAATCGATGATGAACGGGAATACAGTGATACAGTGTAACCATCTTACCTACACTACTATAAAGTAAATTAAAAAAAACTAATTTTAGTTAACATACTTCTTTATGTTTCTAGGGGGGAAATCACAGTTTTCAGGAAGTAGAACTTTTAATAATGACAAATCATGAACAAAGACCAATTTATATTATTGGGAAGAAAGATTCTCTTTGTTTAAAAATGCACTAAAGAGGTGGAGCAATAGCAGAAAGGGCATTTGCTTTACATGGGCAAACAGAACTGTCACCAGCATCTGAGTACCACTAAGGATAATTTCTGAGTGCAGAGCCAGAAGAAATCCTTAAGTATTGCTGGGTTTGACCCAAAATGAAAAAAAAAAGCACTAAAACGTTGCTGGAGCAGTGCTTTAAGAATTAATGTATTGTTGCAGGACACCTAAAAGCCTCTGCATCTGCCCTGGATTGCCTCCTGCAGGTCACTTCGCAGATAGGAGGGTAGTTTAAATGTGGCAGTTTATCTGACCATGTATTCTGTACTGGCTGGTATAAATATTCTCTCATGCTACCACAATCATCGTGGGACTAGCTACATCTTACCAGCATATTTGCCTGGCCATGTTGGATCTCTAAGTAATTAGACCAGAGAGAAATGCTGTTTGCCTCCAAGCAAGCAAGCATGGCTCCCTGATAACTCAAAGCCAACTAAAATACAAAACTACCGTGAAGTAGAGGAGACTCTTGTGAAGGCTTGGAGAAATACTTAACTGGCATTAGTATATTCTTTGGTACAGAGACATGCCATCTCAGAAACCCCCTTCTCTACCCTATAAAGGCATTTCCAGGCAGATTTTGGCTCAACACATTAGGTGAGGTGCTGGGAGAAATTACCTGAGGGCATTTGACCCTCCCCTGCCAGGGGAAGTTACATTTAGCTTATAGCTCCTCCCAGCTCTGCTAGGAAGGTTTGAATTAGCTCTGGGTCCTTGTAAACAGCCAGAAGGACTCCTGAAGTTGCTACATTTCTATAGAGCTGTTTTCCTGTTTTCGTCTCTAGATAGCCCAGCCCAGAATGGTACGGGCTGGGGAGTTTGGGCGGATTTCTAGCTATAAAATAAGCTGCAAGAAGAAAGAAGTCCCTTTTTCCCTCTTTTGCCATTTCGGCTTCCCTTGGCTTTTTGCTTCTCCGTCCTCTCCATTCTCTGTTGGGCCTCAATACGTGGTGGCAGCCATCTTGGCCTACACCTGGCTGGGGCCTAGCTGGGAACCCAGAGTCTGGAGGTTTTTCTCTGCTCTTGGATTGTATATGGGAACCTGTGATAGTAAAGCCCTTTTAAAACTGCATCGGATTCCTGAGTCTTCATCCATTCCCCGCCGGCTCGGAGGTAGAAGGGAACTAGCTTCCCAGCACTGTTTGGGACCCCAGCAGCTTCCCCGACAATGTATAGATTTTAAACTATACCTGGAAAGAAGAGCCTGACAGAAATCTCACAAAGCTTACAGGAGAGAACTCTTTAATTAAGGAGGAAAACAGAAGAGTGGTAAAAGCAAAGCCAAGAACAGTACAGTTTCCAGGCTCAGAAAGACAGTCATTTTCTTAAATGAGAACCTATAGCAATATAAGGCAAGAAATGAACAGGTTGACAATCCCTGACTATACCATCAAGACTTACTATGTATTTATTATTTTATTGTGTTACTGTGGCTTCAAAGTTATTTATGATTGGATTTTGTGCATACAAGTCTGCAACACTTTCTCTTTACCAGTGTCCATTTCTTTCAACATGAGTTCTAGGGCACTATGGTGGTTTCCAGATTCTGGCTATTGTGAACAGTGCTGCTATGAAGATCGAAGTGCAGATGGTGCAGCAACAGCTGCTGTGTATTTTTTGGCTTCCCAGGGTATATCCCCCAGGAGTGGTAAGGCTGGGTCAAATGGGAGCTCAATTTGGAGGAATGTCCATATTGTTTTCCAAAGAGGCTGTACCAGGTGGTATTTCCACAAACAATGGATGAGAGACTCTGTCTCCCGCATCCACGGCAGCATTTGCTGTCCTTGCCCTTTTGAATATGTGTCAGCCTCTGTGGAGTGAGATGACATCTCATGGCTGTTTTGACAGAGTGGGAAAGAATATTCACCCAATACATATCTGAAAAGGGGTTAATATATATATATATATGTATATATACATATATAACAGCTATATATATATATATATATACATATATGTATATATATATAATCTCCAGGATATATCAGGTAGAACTTTACAAGAAGAAAACAGATTCACATTTTTTTTGTTAAATAACATTTGGCATCGTGGTTTACAGTACTGTTACTGATAAGGTCTCATGCTTTAAGCTTTGCATCCTTCCAGCAACCCCTCCTCCTTGGTGAGCATTTTCTCCACCTGTTGTATTTTCCTTTTCTCTGTTGAGACTGAAGCGGTCATCAAAGCCCTAGCCAAACAGGGCTTTCAAACCCCATACATCAAGATCCTTCATGAGCTGTATTACAGATTCACCACCAGGTTTTTACCATTCTACAAAGGAAGTTATCATTGATGTCAAAAGAGAGGTTCAGAAGGGAGATATCATCTCAGCAAAACTCTTCAGCACCACCCTGGAGAATGTCGTCTGGCAATTAGAATGGGAAGGAATGAGAGTGAAGATAGACGGTCGGGCAACTACACCACCTCCACTTCGTTGATGACATGGTTCAAATAATATCAAACATCAGCCAAGTGGGATTTCAACCAGAATGTGGAAAGATAGGTCTACAGCTGAATCTCAACAAAATTATGATCATGAAAAATGAACTAGTTCCAGAGGCCCCATTTACTCTCAATGGAACAAACATCTCTGAATGCAGCAGTAATGTGTACCTAGGTCGAGAAGTCAACATGCTAAACAACCTAAAACCTGAGCTGCACAGGAGGAAGAGAGCAGCATGGAATGACTTCAAGAGCATCAAAGAAATAGCTAAAAGGACAAAGAAACTCCAGCTCCAGGCACATCTCTTCAACTCCACTGATCTCCCTTCATTAACATATGCCTCAGAGACCTGGGCCCTATGAAAGCAGGATGAGAATGCTATTCGGGTCTCCCAAAGAGGAATCCAAAGAACTGTGCTTGGAATATCATGTCTCACTCAAGTGAGAGAAGGAATCCTGAATTCCAACCTCTGTAGACGATCCAGAGTTAGAGACGCTGTCTCATTTGCCAAGGCATTGAAAATCAGATAGGCTGGACATGTAATGCAGTTTGGAGACCACTGCTGGACTAGAGCAATTATCAACTGGATCCCACGGGATATCAAGAGATCACATGTTCGCCCACCTACAAGATGGTCAGACTTCTTTGTCAAGACCCTGAATGAGAGTATTTGAGGCTCTTTGTATTCCTGAAGCAACAGATGCCATTGGGCTACACTGGCACAGGATAGGATCAAATGGAATCATTACTGGTGCCCGCTAGAGCAAATCGACGAATAACGAGATGTCAAGTGATCAAGTCCTATTCTTCCCTCTCATGCTCCCCCACCTCAAGGCATAATTGCTGACTATGATTTATGACTATGAAAGTTTAAAAAATAGAGCTTAAAGCTCCTGGCTCTAATGTGAGTAAAAAGATAAATATCTGATAGTAGTAAAACAATATAAAATGTTATTTACATAATAGAAATATTAAATGAACTTTGAGAGGAAAATATGACATAATAAAATTATTTATGTGAAAGATAGAAATTGATCTGACTCTTGAGGGAATTTCGATTTTTGTATATGTGTATCTATGAGTGTTTTTGGATATGCAGTACAATAAGGGTAAATGGAGAACATTACAATCTGTTAAAAAGAGACTTAACACTATTAGACCCAATAAGTCCCACCACTATAATTTAAACATGTCTTGGTTTCGTTGCCTATATATCTATACTTAAACTGCTTTCAATAATATGAAATGCCATTTTATTTTATATTATTTAATAGCATATTAAAATTGAATTACAGTATAATGCAAAAGCTTTCATAAAGGTAAACAAAATACAAGTAAAGTGACCAAGTTCAAAAATAACACATGGAAAAGAAGAAAATCACCATTATTTAACGGAGTCACTCACTGGTTTTACAAACATGGACTACATTACAAGTGCATGGCAGTTACTGTGCTGGGGTTTGAAGGAGATATGACCCAAACCTAATCCCAAAAGTGCTGGAAAAGCACTAGAGAAATGCGTATAAGTAGCTAACTGAATTATAATATGATGGATGCTATAAAACACAGAGGATGAAATGATTAATTAGTTCAGAAATGGCTTCACAGAGGAAATGACATTAGAGTGTATTGTTGAAGGATGAAGGGGCATCCAGATGAATGGGAGAAGCAACTAAAGAAAATAGCAAATCCGGCAGAAGACAGGGAAGAAAAGGAGTTAGTCTGTCTGAATCGTCAATTATCAGGTTCAAGACTTTGGTCTTAAACAGGCTAATGCAGTTATAGTGGCATAATAAAAGTCTGAAAAATTAATTTACATATGATACAGATAGCTTGATGTATTCACTGAGGGGAAGCAGTGATGATGTGCTAGAAAATATTCTACTGAAAAACTGTATCTACAGGGAAAAATTCAACCACCATGGAGGGTACCAAGTCGTGTTCACTTAGTAGCCAATAAAGAGGAAGAGATAACAATTTGGAATAACTCAATCCAATTAAACAGAGACTCAAGTCGATATTCACCCTTGAAACTGTGTTTCCCATTATTGTATCCATGTTTCTTGGCTTTATTCAAACACATTTTGGCTTGATACAATTTTTTTCTTTAGAACTTATAATAACAGAAATGGAGAAACAGAAATAAAGGTACGTTTGGAGGTCAAGCTGAAGACATAAGTTTTAGATATAAAAGTAACTTTAGGGCCGGAGTGATACTCCAGCAGGTCGGGCATTTGCCTTGCATGCGGCTGACCCAGGTTCGACCCCGGGATCCCATATGGTCCCCGAGCACTGCCAGGAGTAATTCCTGAGTGCAGAGCCAGGAGTAACCCCTGAGCATCACCGGGAGTGACCCCAAAAAATGAAATAATAAATAAATCTATGCTATAGAAATAGCATAAATCTCTGCTATAGAAATAGCATAGTCTCTCTATGCTATAGAGAGACTCACAGACATGGGGGCATAGCTCCTCCTCTTCCTCCTCTCCTCCTCCTCCTCCTTCTTCCTTCCTTCTTTCCTTACACAATGTGGTTTGCAGCAGTCTTTTTTTAAATCTGGCTCAGGTATGCTGGGCCAGAGACTCACAGACATGGGGCAGAGCTGCTACTTGCTCTCTCTGTGCCCAGTTGCTCACGAGGCGCCCGGGAGGGATGGCGGGTTCTAGCCCTGGCCTGCCACCCCAGCAGAGCCTTGCAACAAGCCAGACAACCCCCCACTCCATGAGGGCCTCCATTTTCCACATCCGGACTTCTCTCTCATCAGAACTCCACCCAGCAGACCAGCCTGTCACAGCCTGACTTGCGCAGCCGCTTGTGGCAGCGCAGTTCATCAATAAATGCTGGACTTAGAGATGACTACAAGAGTATGCTACTGCATGGCAGAGCCTGGCAAGCTACCCGTGTTGTATTTGATATGCCAAATACCAGTAACAATTATAGACCTCATTCCGGAATGGATTGAGGCTTTTATGTTCCTGGAGCAAGCAGATGCCCTTGGCTCCTCTAGCATGAGACAGGACATATGGAGATGTTACTGGGGCCTGCTCAAGCAAATTGATGATGAACGGGAAGACAGACAATGACATTGATGCTATAGTAACCTGGAAATAAATAGTTGATTCTAGCATAAGGGTCAAATGTTCAACAACTTGACCAATAAATTGCAACTGGCATGAGAATATGAATGACTTCTAGTAAGAATTCACTTTCTTTTATTTATATGATTAATTCATACATTACATTTAGTAAGCATATATGGAGATTTATTAAGACTTTTTATCAGATAATTAGGTATACCTGAGAAAATATGATCCTTGATATCTCAAAATGGTCTTTGAACACATCAAGGTCTGAAGGGTTAGAAATGAATATTCCTGTATACCGTGGTTGAGAGGTTTTCAAGTTCCTAAAAGACTGATTATTTATCTTTTTGGCTCACTTAACAGTGCTCAGGGGTTGACTCCTGACTCTGTGGTCAGGGATCTCTCTTAATGGGGTGTGGCAAACCATATGTGGTATTTAGGATCAGCGTAGGGTCATCTTCTTGCAAAAGAGGCACCCTACCTTTTGTACTGTTGTTTTTGCCCTGAAATACTAATTTCAGTGATGAACAATACCAGGTAGATACTTGTACTCTGCCACTTGAAATTTTAAAAAAGGAGAGTGAGAAGATATTCTTAATGGATATCACAGACAGTAAAATACAACAAACTAGACTGAGCCAAGTCTGACCATGTTTAAATAGAGAGGAGACAGACATAGGCATTGGTAACGGCCATTAGGACTCAGTTATCTAGAAAGGATTTGAACATTAATATTTTTCTGGGAATTTCTGGAAGAAATGCATCAGAAAAAAGTTGATGAAAGATTCTTCGTCTGAAAGCAAACTATGTGCCATTCATTATATGACCTGGACCCAATCTTTTTTAGACATCAGCATTCTCATTTGCAAACATATGGTGTTGAGAAGATTAAATCAGATAACTTGTTTTACAAATATTTATTGAGCACCTGCTGCATCCCAGATGGAATGCTTGACTCAGCATAGAAAAAGATGCAAAGACTTGAACTTGACCTTCAAAGACTTACAGTGGTAAAAGGAGAAAAGATAAAACAAATATTAAAACACCACCCTCTAAATGTAAAATGATAGTATGCTGATGATAAAGTCAAAATATAAAGATAACAAAATATTTTTTTCAGATAACTGTAGCTGACAGAATGGTTGGACAACTCATGCTCTCTAGGAGACTACAGGAAAAAAAGAATCTTTGTTGGTAAATGGAATATCTGAGAAAAAATGCCCTGGCACTTCGGAAGCAGCAACATAATTTGGTGGGAAGGAGGGAAACACTGTAGAATTTGTGTGAAGGGATAAAGAGGAGATGATACATTAGTCATTGTTACTGAGAGACAATAAACTGTTAACGTTGAACAAATCAATGATGGACCAGAGTGATAGTACAATGAGTAGGGTATTTGACTTACACATGCCTAACTCAAGTTTGATCCTCAGCATCCCATTTGGTCTCCATAGCACTGCTAGGAGTAATTCTGAGTGCAGAGCCCGAGCAATGTTGGGTATGGCTCTAAAACAGGAAAGTAAAGGAAAAAAAGGAAGGAAGAAGGAAGGAAGAAAGGAAGGAAGGAAGGAAGGAAGGAAGGAAGGAAGAAAGGAAGGAAGAGGGAAGGAAGAAAAGAAAGGAAGGAAGGAAGGAAGGAAGGAAGAAAAGAAGGAAGGAAGGAAGAAAGAAAGAGAGAGAAAGAAAAAGAGAAAGAAAGAAAGAGAGAGAGAGAAAATAATAGAAAAATGTTTCTATGCTAAAGTTGCTAGAATTAAAAAAGTAACATAACCAGCACAACATTTATAGAGATAAGCAACTATGCAGTAAGTGGACTACTACAAACAAATAACAGATGATACGTGTTTATATGTATGATAGTAAAATGTTCTATTGAATATTTTTATAAATATTTATCTCAATTTCTGATTAATAGTGATTCAACAAAGCATTTATTTTGGAATTCCAAAATCATGAACTAAATGTAGATATTTCAATAGACACTGATATATGTGTATATTAAAGTCTATATGAATTTTTTTTTCAGTATTTTCCTTTGTTTAGGAAAACAATCTCTCAATATCACAATTTTCTCATGAATACAGATAAAGTACTTTTCTAATCCTTAGAAGTCAAAATTCGTATAAATATGACAATTTTTTAAAAATATATAACAGGATTATATTTATGTATAGATATAGATGTAATAGAATAGATATAGAATAGATATAGATATAGATATAGATACAATCTAATTCTATACATAGTCATTGACTACTTCATGCATGAGATGTCCTATGTTAGAACTTAGGGAAAGAGAATGAGGACAATATTTTTCCCTCCAAACAAATCTCATACTTCTAATAAAGGCAAAGATGTACAGTGAGTTAATTATAATTAATGGTGAAATATTAGTAGCATAAACAAAAGTGCTATAAGAGTAGAGACAGCCGAGGAAATGGGTAAATACTTTCACTGTCTATGACCATGTTGATTCAACGCTATTTATTTTTCATAAAGAAATAAGATAAAATGTGTAACTTATACTTGATCTCCATGAAATTCTATCTAACCTCAAGATAAAATCTTTTTAAGATGTCATAGTTTTAACAGAATGCCACATGAATCATTACAAATCCGAACCCCTTGCTGACACAAGACTAGAACAAGCAATACAGGAATTACTAGCATTGGAAGCTTTAGCTTTTTGCTCTTAGTTTCCATGATTTATTCAAATCATGAAAAATGTGAAAGCAGGGAAATGTGATCCAGAATTCAAACAAGAAGAGCAAATATACAGAGAAAAAAATATTCAGTATGTTTTATTTATGTGGCATGATATCCACAACTGTGCAATTATTTTTTTGTAGAATGTAACGTAATTTCATATTCGTAAATAAAAAAATCATTCAAATTTAAAGTTTTTTAAATATTTTTAGTCTGCATTTTGTACTGTGCTCTACTTTATAAATCTCTATACTGTCCAAAAGTTTTTAAAGCTTACTTCATCAAAATTTAGGTATCCTTATGAATTATGTCATTACTTCCCTGTTATTTTTAGACAATTAAGTCATATCAATAGAAAAATGTGTTTCTGGTGTGGGTGCGGGCCACCTGTGTCAGCAGGTAGCGGACAGCAGACAGGCTTGTCTACATTCACCGCTCTGTCCTGTGGCTCCTGGATGTTTGATGGTCTGACATAGAAAAATACTGGGTCCCGTGGAATGAACACAGAGCTATGGCAGAGCCTGGCAAGTTACCCCTGGTATATTTCATATGCAAAAAATAGTCCAATAATGTTACTGTACAATAATGTTACTTGATTCCCAACCAATTAAGATGCTATTGACGCCCACTCAAGTAAATCGATGAACAATGGGAAGGCAAGTGACATGTGAAAATAGGAAAACAAGTTGGTGAATATAAATTTTGCTTTCCTATATCAGACTTCAAATTGACTTTTTTAGAATTCCATGTTTAAAATACTCTCATCTCTATCATCAGATGATAGTTTAAAATACAGATGATAGTTTAAACTATCAGATGATAGTTTAAAAATACTATCATCTCTAAGATAATCAGTTTTCGTACAAAGTGTTAAAGGAGGTTAAGTTATTTGGACATGTATGCAATCAACAAGAAAATTAATTTAAAAAAATTCGCCAGAAGTACAAACCATGAAACAAGTACTATACTAAAGTTTTACATTCTATAGAAAGTAGTAAATGTCCAGCATAACCCTGGCAGATCAGGGCCAGAGAGATAGCACAGCAGGTAGAGTGTTTGCTTTGCACGTGGCCGACCTGGGTTCGATTCCCCAGCATCCCATATGGTCCTCTGAGTACCACCAGGGAGTAAATCCTGAGTGCCAAGCCAGGAGTAACCCGTGAGCATTGTCAGGTGTGAGCCAAAAGCAAAAATAATAATGATAATGATAATAATAATAATAGAAACTCTGGCAGAGCTCTATTGATATAACAATATTCTGAAATTTTACACTATTTTCCATGAGCAACTGAAATATTTTCTTTTATACTCTTTTTTCTTCATTCCCATTCTAATTGTCACATGATGATCTCAAGGGTTGCACTGAAGAGTTCTGGTGAAATGGTATAACCCTGACGGACCCCTCTTTTGAAATCAATGATCACTTCCTTGTAGAAGGGTGAGATCCTGGTGGTGAATCGTAATACAGCTCACGAAGGATCTTGATGTATTGGATTTGAATACCATGTTTAGCTGGTCTTTGATGACTGCTTCGGTCTCCACAGAATCAAAGGCTTGCTTTAAATCAATTAATGTGAGACAAGGTGGTATCTTGAACTCCCTACAAACCTCAATGAGCTTGGTTACCGTGGTGGATATGGTCGATTGTGCTGAATCCTTTTAGGAACCCAGCTTGCTCACACGGTTGTCCTTCATCTAATATTCTGCCAATCCTATTCAGGATGACTCGAGTGAAAAGCTTATAGAATATGCACAACAGGCTGATGGGGCGATAGTTGCCAATGTCGTGAATGTCTCCCTTCTTGAACTGTAGAATTATCCTGCTGGTTTTCCATTGGGAGAGCACCTTGCATTCTGACAGGTAGCGTGTGAAGAGCCGGATCAGAATGGGAAGGAATGGGAGTGAAGATAGATGATCAGCAACTACACCACCTCCGCTTTGCTGATGACATCATTCTAATAACACCAGATATCAGCTCAGCACCACAAATGCTGGCTGACTTCAATCAAGAATGTGGAAAGATAGTTCTACAGCTGAATCTGAACAAAATTATGTTCACTAAAAATGAACTAGTCCAGAGGCCCCATTAACTCTCAATGGAACAAAAGTCTCTTAATACAGCAGTTATATGTACCTAGGTCGAGAAGTCAACATCATGAATGACCTAAAACCTGAGCTGCGCAGGAGGAAGAGAGCAGCATGGAATGCCTTCAAAGGCATCGAAGAAATAGCTAAAAGGACAAAAGAACCTCCGGCTCCAGGCACATCTCTTTGACTCCACAATTCTCCCTGCATTAACATACGCCTCAGAGACCTGGGCCCTATGAAAGTAGGATGAGAACACTATTCTGGTCTCCCAAAGAGGAATCGAGGAGCTATGCTTGGAATATCACGCCTCAATAAAGTGAGAGAAGGAATCTGGAGTTCTGACCTCCATCGCTGTTCCAGAGTCAGGGACACTGTCTCATTTGCCAAGGCATCGAAAATCAGATGGGCTGGACATGTAATGCGATTTGGAGACAACCGCTGGACTAGAGCCATTACCGACTGGATCCCATAGGATGTCAAAGATCACGTGGCCGCCCACCTACAAGATGGTCAGACTTCTTAGTCAATACCCTGAATGAACAGTTTGAGGCTCTTTGTATTCCTGAAGCAAGCAGATGCCATTGGGCTACACTGGCACATCATAGGGTCAAATGGAAATGTTACTGGTGGCCGCTTGAGGAAATTGATGAACAAGAGGATGTCAAGTGATCAAGTGATATTCTTTTTTCTTCCAACGATGAATCATATTAAGCTTACTGCCTAGCCAAAATGTTTTAAGGTGACTTAATCAATATAAAAAGAACATATATATATATATATATATATAGAGAGAGAGAGAGAGAGAGAGAGAGTAACTTTTCAACCTCCCTCACAATCGCCAATATCTCCCTGCACGTTTTTATGAATTCTGTGCTCAAAAACAACAGAACTAAATAGTGTGTGTTATATTAAGAGGTTTTCAGTGACTACATCCATCAGCTGCCTTATGTTTTTCTTTTAATGTTCAAGTGAAATGTGTCATGTCTCATATCATCTAATATGTGACACACAAAGGAAATATTAAGCAGGAGCACAAAATGTACTGCTCTACATGCAATAAAGTTATGAACCTTAAATATACTCACTCAAAGACCTTAAAGATGTAGTAATGTTGATGTGGAAAAATCAGGATCAAAAAATCAGTTGTTGTGTGTGTGTTTTTTTTTTTGCTTTTTTTGGGTCACACCCGGCAATGCTCAGGGATACTCCTTGCTCTGGACTCAGGAATTACTCCTGGCGGTGCTCGGGGGGCCCTATGGGATGCTGGGGATGGAACCCAGGCTGGCACAGGCCAGCCATGTAAGGCAAACGCCCTACCCGCTGGGCTATCGCTCTGGCCCTCACTTTTGTTTTTTATTTATTATCATGATTTTGGGTCATGTGGAATGATCATGAAAATTTTTCAAGTTATGACAAACATAAATCATGAGCAGGCTGTCTAATTAATAACTCATTCTGATTGCAGCAGCCCCAGAAATTAGTGTGAACAATTACCATATGCCATTTGCTTTTATATAACCCTTTAAATATGTTCTTATCATTTAGCTTCCTTTCACTTTATGTATGGGGGGAAGGGGAAGAGAATGTAAGGATGTTGGGTTACACCCAACAATGCCGAGAGACCACTCCTAGTAGTCTTCTGGGGACTATAGGTCATTCATGAGGTCAAATCAGACTCAGTTATATATAAGGTGAGCACCTTGTCCTTCACATTTTAGGATTTCTTGACACTGTTCCCTCCATTTCCTTTAAAATATTTGCCAAATATATTTAATGGATACTATACTGTTATACATAGTGCCATAGTTTTAATCTCACTATTTAATATGGTTGAATAGATAAATTCCCAGTATAAACCTGAAACCTCAAATCTTTCACAAATTATTTGATAACTCTTAGCTAGCATTTTATTTATGAGGAAGGGAGAAATAGAATAGAGGTGAAGGTGCTTGTTGGCACGCAGAGGACTCTGGTTGAACCACTGGAAGTACCTGTCCCTCAGGAATTACCAGGAGTGAAACCAGGTCATTGCCAGGTGTGGCCTTAAGATAAAACTATTTTATTTTTGAATCATCGTGAAGACCCATCCACTTCAGACCCACAGCTGTGCTGCTTGGCCAGCCCCATGTGGGAAGCAACCCATGGAACTGACCTCCCAGTAAGGGGCTCGGCCATTTCCTGGCCGAGTCCAACATTGCTCCAAGGGTTTGCTCTCATGAGCTGGGGAGAGACCATGCTGGCCGGACCCGAGGGAGTTTTGGGCCCTGCCCTTTCCTCCGCCTCCATGCCAGTTGCCCTGGAAGAGAGAGACCCACCCAAGCCAGACTCAGCTAATTTGCAACCCCGAAGAGATCCAGACCCATCCACTTCAGACCCGCAGCTGCGCTGCTTGGCCGGCCCCATGTGGAAGCAACCCATGGAGCTGACCTCCCGGTAACGGGGCTCAGCCAGCCCCTGGCCGAGTCCAATATTGCTCCAAGGTTTGCTCTCATGGGCGGGAGAGAGACGATGCTGGCCGGACTCGGAGTGGAGTTTTGGGCCCTGCCCTTTCCTCCGCCTCCATGCCAGTTGCCCTGGAAGAGAGAGACCCACCCATGCCAGACTCAGCTAATTTGCAACTAGGAAGGGATCCAGACCCATCCACTTCAGACCCACAGCTGTGCTGCTCGGCCGGCCCCATGTGGAGCAACCCATAAAGCTGACCTCCGGTAAGGGGCTTGGCCATCCCCTGGCAGAGTCCAACATTGCTCCAAGGGTTTGCTCTCGTGAGCTGGGGAGAGACCATGCTGGCCGGACTCAGAGTGGAGTTTTGGGCCCTGCCCTTTCCTCCGCCTCCATGCCAGTTGCCCCGGAAGAGAGAGACCCACCCACACCAGACCCACGTGTTGCTTAGCCGCGGCCGCTCTGCGATGGCGCAATATTTTTATAGGATACTGAATTTTGCATAAGGTTCTTCCCAATTTCTTTCACATTTATACATAGTAAGCAGTTATAGGCATGTTTTAACTGATAACAGTAAGCCTGGCAAGAAGCCAGAGCAATCCACACATCATGCAGTTAGTCATTCTCAACATCCAGACTCCATAGTTCCTCAGAGCTCCATCTAAGAGAAAACCTGATCTTCCCCCTTTAAGTTTCAACTGTAAATGTTCGGGTTGAGAGCCTTCTACTGAGACTATACCACCTACACGGTAAAGCCTGGCAAGCTACTGTGTTTTATTTACTTTTATGCCAAAGACTAGTAACTATTATGGACTTCAGTTCCATGACCTGAAGAATGGTTTTGGGCTCCTCCTGTCCCTGTAGCAAGTAGATGCCCTTGGGTTGCACTTGCTTGTGACAGGACTAATGGAGATGTTACTAGTGCCCATTTGAGCAAATCGATGAACAATGGGAAGACAGTGATACAGTGATGTTTGAATACTTCATAAGATGTATATCTTTAAATTTTTAGAAATGAGTATGACTAAAAGGTATTGGACTCACTATCACTATCTTCCCGTTCATCATCTATTTGCTAGCCCGGCACCAGTAATATCTCCATACTCCATTGGACTCACCAAGATAATTTATTTTTGGGTGGGGAAGGATCACACCCAGCAATGCTCAGAGATTACTCCTGGATTTGCATTCAGGAATGACTCCTAAGCGGTGCTCAGTGTTTTGAAGATGATTAAACAAAATGACACAGATACAACGTGGCAGAAAAGTAAATTCATAGAATATTCATGAAAAAAGAAGTATAACTTCATTCTGGGGAAACTGTGGAGTAATATTGCTCTGGCTTTACTATACCATATTATGCAAGTATTTCCCTTCCTTCTAGAGAAGCAGAAAAAAAATAGAAACTAGAAAGAAATAGCATCTACATTTGTTAAACAATGAAAAATGAATGAGTCAATATAGATTAATTCCTGGAAGTACTCAGCTGTGCAGGATCAAAAATGTCAGCAAAGTACTTAGCAACAAACAGAACATGATGGTCTTAATGTGAAGGGCCAGATTATTTTCAGGCTCAAGTGGTTATTAGCTCTTAAAAGAAACCAAATATCAAAATGCTTATTTGTAACATTAAAAGTAAGGTAACAAACTTTGTTTAGAGAGCTTTTTTTTAAATAGTCATTCTCTATAGTGTATTATTTCAAGACCAGTCACAGAGATTGTAAAAAGATAATTAATGCCATTTTGCTCAAGAGTAATCAGCACAACCTTACCTTTAATCAGAAAATATTGGAAATAAATAATTATTAGAAGTACATAGCCACCATCTTAGCATAAGCATTATAACTAAAAGAACATAAACTCTCTCTTAAAAATAGAACCAAAAATCAAGTGATATTTTTCACAGGTGATTTATTAGAAAAAAATCAACATGTTCCAATTATAACAAGGCCTTGGATTTTGACTGCAGATCTGAGGTTACCAAGCAGTATGGGGAGAGGGTTGAGAGTATAGGGCAACGAAGATGCTGATTAGAAGTAATTTAAGGAGCTACTTTGATGAAGGTATTTTTGCAACTTTAGCAAAGCTACAGATGCAGTTACATAGTACACTAAATGCATATATATTGACTCTATTGTGACCATGTTATTGCAAGTATACAGTCACCTGGTGTCAGTGGGACACTCACATTCCAAACCAAAAGTGATCATGAAGTTGGAACAAAGAGCAGAGCCATCACTGGCAAATCCCCCAAGGATGACCTCTCAGAACTCCACCCAGCAGACAAGCCTATCACAGCCCGGATCATCGACACCCATCCTGCAGCAGTTTTTTTTTTCAATCTGGCCCAGGTATGCTGATCCAGAGACTCATAGACAAGGGGCAGAGCTACTACCAGCTCTACCTGTGCCCAGCAGCTCATGAGGTGCCTGAGAGGGATGTGGGTTCTAGCCCTGGCCCGCCACCACAGCAGAGCCTTGCAACAAGCCAGACGACACCCCCCCCCAACTCCATGAAGGCCGCCATTTTCCACATCCGGACCTCCCTCTTGTCAGAGCTCCATCCAGCAGACGAGCCTATCACAGCCTGGCTCGCGCAGCCGGTTCATCAATAAATGCTGTATTTAGAGTGACTACAAAAGTATGCCCCCACGGCAAGCCTGGCAAGCTGCCCCTGTTGTATTTGATATGCCAAATACCAGTAACAGTTATGTTAGGTCATTCCCATGACCTAATATAATGGTTTGAGGTACTTTATGTTCCTGGAGTGAGCAGATGCCCTTGGGCTCTACTAGCATGAGACAGGACTAATGGAGATGTTACTGGATCCCGCTCGAGCAAATTGATGATGAACGGGAAGATAGTGATAGTGATATTGATATTAAAATAAATATATTTAATAAATACAAATATTTGTCTTCCAAGGAAAGCTATTAGACTCCAAGAAAGAACATACTAAAAGAAATTAACTGAATGAAAAGACACACAAAATCTAAATGAAGGCTGGAAAGATAGTACAGCAGGGAGGGGCTGGTCTTGCATATGGCTGACCTAGGTGCCATTCCTAGCACAGGTTTGGTGAGCTTTGAGCACTCAGCTGAGAGTAAGCCCTAACTAAGTACAGCCAGGCATGTCCCCAAAACAAAGAAGAACATATAAATGAAAGAAATGGTAATAGAAACATAAATTGGAGTAAATATCAAAACACATATTTCAGCCATATAAAATTAATACGTTGTCTAAATTTCCTTAGTATTTCACAATTAAGATAATAGTTTGAAAATCACCATGCCAAATTTTACTTACAAACATATATATTATAGTAAGAATCTAACTGGATTATAACGCTACATTTTTAAAGTCTCCAAAAACAAAGCTATAAAGGCATCACTGTTAAGCTAGAGAAGAAATAAATATTTGCTAACAGAACTGCCTCCATTCCTACTAAGTTAAACTACAGCACTGAAGATAGAGAAGTATATGATGTGCATAGAAGAAATTGATCTGCGTAAAAATACCTGTTAGCATTACCAAAAGAGTATTCCATTAACTGTCATAATTATATGAGTTGACCCAATGAATGGCTTATTTAAGGTACCTAATATTCTTTGAACAAATTAATAAGTAGAGTGAATAAAGTGTACCCATGAATAGAATGGCAAAATGTAGCCACAAGCCATCACGGTAGCTTTAGTACAATTTTCAAGCTAATATACATCAAGAGTACTCAAGAATATCATTGCTGCAACATAAATATCCGGAGAAGAGAAAAATAAAATGATTGAGGAAATTAATTGGACACAGGTGCATGTGAAGTACTGCCTAAGAGGAAAAAAAGCATTTCTGCAATTTTAATTTTTAAAAGGCAAACATTGAACAAACATGAAAAAGATGACACTCTATTCATTACAAATAATTTTTCATTAATCCCAAGAATCAAAAAATAAAGATAAAGTTATAAATAATTTCAAAAGGAACTTAGAGAAATTTGTGAATAGTAGGTCCACAGAAGCTATTCAGATCAGTGTCAAAGCACGTTTCATCCACAGTCATGCTATTGAATTCCTGGTTGAGCAACTTGAGAGGCCGACTGCCTGGTGACCATTAAATAATCTTCAGGCTCAGGCCAAATGGCAATACAAGAGATTCCTCATAAGACATGCAGCAGAATGTCTTCATCTATTTCACAGTGAATTGATAATGCAGTCTTACGTGTTACACAGTAAATACCACATAAATCTCTATTATTTTGAATGCTATTGCAGTAACTGTGGGGAAATCTTCATCTCCTTTAAAGTATTATAATATTTACTTAATTTTGCTCCACAGAAACCTCATTTGAATTCTGTAAACTTTGTACCACTTAATACTTCCACTTCTACCATTGACATTTAGTAACATCTGAACAGAGTTAAAGAAAATTTTATGGGGGCCAGAGTGATAGTACAGCAGGTAGGGCATTTGTCATATATACAGCCAACCGGGTTCTATCCCTGGTATCCCATATGGTCCCCCGAGGCCCCACCAGGAGTTATTCCTGAGTGCAGAGTCAGGAGTAACACCTCAGTGTCACCAGGTGTGACCAAAAAATGTAAAAAAATAAATAAATAATAAGGGATAAAAGTAAACTTTATGGGGGAAATGTCGTATGAAGTGTCATGGATGAGATACATACTTCTTGCTTCAAAATTAGTTGCATTCTAATGTCTTAGAAAACCTATATCTGCCTAGCTAAGGACAATTAATAATTATGAACAATGAATTATTCTTTTGATGCTGCCTAGCCCCAGATTTCAGTTGTGGTACTATTCATGCTAAAGGCTTTATAAACGAAATTGTTTTGGTATAAATGTGAAAATACTGAACAATATGAGTTGTTGAACAATTCATATTATAATTATAAGAGGATAAATGAGAAACAGGAACATAAGATTTTTCATAAATATACCTGAATATTCATGAAATATATCTTAATATAAATAATAATTATTATTTATAATTATTTTTGTTTTTTCCCTTTATAAGCTACTATGATTAAAGGTTAGTCTTCCATTTGAATCTGTAAATAAATCAAATTTATAATTTTTGCATTTAGCACATTTTGTACCTATTCTTGCTGTTCATAACCTTCCATTTTGCACACAATAAAACCCTTTCTTGAATCCAACAAAAGAATTACATGTGTAAACAAAAGTATTTATGAACATTATCTATTTTCCCATTGAAGTTTGTCTTAAAATGTACTTGTGCCATAAAACTTCTGAGTTAATTATACTACCTCAGCAATAAGCAAATGATTGTTTGGCTTTACTAATTCTCTGTCTAATATATGATCTTAACAATTTTTCAAAACACATTGCATTAGTTCCCATTAAAAACACAGTGTTAATGTAATTAGCCTTAGTGAGAGTCATTTGAACCTGCACTTCTTGTTTTTTTTTAATTTTTTATTTTTACAATTACAAAGATATACAATTAAAAGTTCATATTTGGGTTGGTCATACAGTGTAGCGCCCCTCCCCACGTGCCCTCTCCCACCCGTCGTCCTCCCTCCCCCAGCCCTTCTGGCGTTTATTTCTTTCCTTCTCTATCTTTCTCTTTTCCTCTTCCAGACTATGGGATTACAGAACATACTTAAGGTTGTCGTGTATCCTTTTGCCTCTATTTTGCTCAGTTCTAGGTTGGCTTAGTACCCCACATTGTTTGACTGTTCATTCTGTCTTCCTAGCTTGAAACCTCGTTTGTGATATTACTGACAGGACCTCTGATCTGTTTTTTCTGGCTTTCTATCCTCTTTCTCTAAAGTTTTGTGTCCGCTTCGTCATTCGGGCGTCGGGTTGCTTCCGTTTGGGCGCTGGGCCGGCTGCTCCTCCCCATTCTTTTGATTGCAATTTCTTGCTAGAAACTCTTAAAATCTCTCCAGTACTAGTGTTTAGAAGTCAGGTCACTGGCCTGTCTCTCAACACTGACCTCCTTTTTTTCATTTTGGGCTGTACACTGAGTTTTGTTCTCATTTCTCAATGTACTGGGCATATGCTACATTAGAACTCCTTTGACTCAGAGTTCAAATAAGGGGTGCAGAACATTTCCTTCTAATGGTATTAACTGACATTCTCATTGTTGCTCTTACAGCCTCCTTGAACTTTGCCTCTGGTGCAGGCTTATTTTCTATGAAATCTCCAAACTGCACTAACCACTGTTTCTATGGAAAGTTCAAACCTTTCTCCCGAAAGAGAGCCTACAGCTCTCCTTTCAAATAAGAAAACATATCTGATCTTTTGTTTAAATTATGTTTACAAAGAAAAATTATTGCTGGCTAAGGTTGGGGGGAGGGAAAGAAAGATGAAAGCACAGAGAGTTTCGATTTGATGACTTTGACCACCCAAAATATCTCCACCCTGCTCCTACTTTCCTTTAGGTGCTTCACTGAGAATATTACTTTTGAGACAGGGTCAAAAAGACTACAGATCCCATTCACGAGTCCTAAAGAAGCCTTTATATTTTTCATATCCATAATATACCAGAATATACACACCATTATATTGATATCAAATCAGTATTGAACATGCTCTTGGTCTATATTAAACTTTAGAAATCATGTTGAATCATTATTTCCTAATGAGATTAAATCAATAGTTGTCTTGAAAAAAAAAAAAAAACACAATGGTGGCGTTGGCACGTGGCCGGCCTCGCTGGCCGGGTTCGTCCCGGCATCCCTATGGTCCTCGAGCCGCCAGGGTATTCCGGTGGGGCGGGGTACCGGGACCAAAAAGAAAAAAAATAAACAGCTAAATATACAAAACATCAACAATTTTTTTTTCTCTCTACTTTTCTATTTTTGCTTTCTAAATAGTGGGTCATTTATTGTTTAGAATTATTAAGTCATATAACTTAAAGTTAAGCTGAAAAAACAACTCAGTAAGTTATCTCAGTTCATTCATTTGTTAAATTACCTTTGTAAATAAAAATAAGTGATTTTTGAAGTAATGACAAATGTATTGCAATGCTATTAAATTTAGCAATTTTTGTTGGAGCACATTAAGATTATAAAAGGCCTAATGGCAAAATTCATTTTTACTGGTGTAGTCCGACCACAATGGAGACACTGAGCACATTTGTTAAGATTTTGGGCAATACACTTTGAGCTATCTTAAGTATATGGCGTAATGAATTCGTGCTGCAAGACTTTCCGTTAGTATTTCTCTTTATGTCCAGGCATGTATCCTCAAAAAATGTAGAAAGAATTACCAGTCTAAAAACTTTATCATTGTATAAAGTATTGCAGTTTGGGTCTCCATAATATTGCAATTTATATACTAAAAAGAAAATATACTCGTGTTGAATAATTTTCATAGCAGCAATATTTCACAATGCTACATTCAGGAAACTAAAGAACATACCTAAAATATGCTACCAGATTATAGAGAAAACATTTGTGATCTACACAAACAGCGTGATGCAACGTGCATCTGCATTTCATCTGTGGAAGAAGTTCTTCCTCGTTTAATTTTACATGGCAAAATATTACATAGTCCCTTACATTAAAGTCCTATTTGAAAGTTGGGGAGATTGTGCAGTGGTTAGGGCAATTGTTTTGCATGCATACAACATAGGTTTGTTTCTTGCTCTCCATATCATCCCTTGGGCCCTGTCCAAATAAGAGAAAAATATTTTGCCTATTCTTTAAATTTGTTCTCAAAGAAAGAAAAAGCACTGGCTAATTTTGGGGTTGGGGGAGAAAAAACCCAAAGCAAGAGCACAATAATTTTACTTCTAAATTAAATTGTTACAAAATTGACAAAGAATAAAAATTAAGTTACACATCTTTCCTTTATCTCCCTTTTTAAGAAATATAGTCAGATTCAATATGATAGTCATCGAAACATACTGTAACTTGATTCATTAAAACTTTCACAAAATAGCCAACTTTTATAAAAGAACATTGAGTAAAAACCTACTTGCCCCATAAAATATAACCTTATACATGAGCTAGAGAATTTGCTCCTGATGACTCTGACACTTCTGCTTAATGAATAAAACATCTCATAAGGCTGATGTTCTTGCAAAATAGTCCACACATTACCAGAGAGAAGAGAATTGATTTGGTGAGAGTGATTCAAGATAGAAATATTATAAAATTATTTTGTAATCCATACATAATTGATATAACTCTAGATTGTCTAAGTAGATTACTGGAGTTGGAAACGTTGGGAGATCCATACATAAAATCAATGCACCTATCTAATGGAGCATTCATTTACAAGTCCACTGCCTGCAGTTTGAAGATATCAGAAGCTATGTTTTCTTCACCAAAATATGTGAACTTAAAAACTCATTTTTCAAATGAAAAGTAAATCCATAGAAGTAAAATGACTTTCTAAAAATCTGATTCTCTTCTTTTCAATCCATTCCTTTGGTTTTACATCATACTCTATAAAAACCATATCTATACAAAATTGTAATGATTGGGCCAGATCTATAGTCCAGCGAGTAGGGCATTTGCCTTGCACCTGGCCGACCAGGATTCGATCCTCTATATCCCATATGGTCCCCGAGCACTGCCAGGAGTAATTCCCGAGTGCAGAGCCAGGAGTAATCCCTGAGTATTGCCGGGTGTGACCCAAAAAGCAAAAAACAAATTGTACTGATTAATTTTAGGGGTCAAAGCTATCATAATTTTTTATCTTATAAGTGCTCTAAAGTAAAAACCAATTCACTCTGTATATGAAACTGGCTATGAAGACACACACACACACACACAACGGATAAGCAGACAAAACAGGTACTCTGTTCACTGGCTGAGATCAGAATAAGAGCTTCCTTGCAATACTGTGTAATTCTGGGCTTCTGAATAGAGATTCCACAGAAAGCAGATTATCATAGTAATATCTCTAGAAAATTGAAATTCTATTTCAGTACTTAAGTCTTGGTGTCTAAAAATGAAAAAAAGCACTGCCTTTGAGATTAGAGGCAATGGAGGTCAACTGCCTGAATTTCTTTACACCTGACAAGAACTTGACTTCTGGTTTTTCTATTTATACTAAACTCTAGTGAAGTCCAAACCAGACACTCTTAGGAAAGGTTCTGTGTATTTCACAGTAGTATGAGTTATTGCTGACTATGGCATAGCTATCACTCTTCTTCTTTCTAGTATTTCTTTCACTCTTTTGCTGATGCCAAGATGAAACATAGTGTTTGTACAGCCTTAAAGTCACCTCGCTATTATCTGTGTGGCCAATCGACCCTTGCAGGTGTGGCTGCAGTGCCTGGCTGCTATAGCAGGTGGCAGACAGGAGACAGGCTTGTCTACACCCAGGGTTATGCCCCGTGGGCCCTGGATGGTTGATGATCTGATATACAAAAAGACTTGGCCCCTGGGATGAATCAGAGCCATGGCAGAGCCTGGTAAGCTACACGTGGTGTATTCAATATGCCAAAACAGTAACAATAGTGGACCTCATTCCCAACAAATGCAGGTGTTACTGTCGCCCACTCAAGCAAATTGATGAGCAATGGGAAGATAAGTGAAATGACAAGTGAAAGAAAATTTTAATGATATATTATAGAGAAACAATTTGTTTCAAAGTTTCTTCTGATAGAATTTATTACCTTGAAGTACTCTACAGATTTAGTAAGAAAGCTACTAAAAAAGACAAAACAATAAAAGATGGGAAAGTATGCATAATCTCTAAAGTCTTAACCCAAAGGAATATCATAAAATGTTCCCCTCACAACCTCCTAATGAACTGTCATGGAGTTTATTTTTTGTTAGTTTAACGGTGGGCCTTTAACTTCACTATTTATAAGTCTTCATTCATTCCTATCTCTAGTGTATGATATATATTCTGCTGAGGGCAAATCTGATGTGTTACATTTTAGTCAGTTTCTATACTTGTTCAAAAGTATTATCTAAAACATCCACATTGTAAAAATTATAAACATTATGAAGCAATAACAAAATATTCAAAGATAATACCCAATATAAGGGGGCCAGAGTGATAGCCCAGCGGGTAGGGCGTTTGCCTTGCACATGGCCAGCCTCTGCCTACTGGGTTCGATCCTCGGCATCCCATATGGTCCCCTGAGCACCGCCAGGAGTAATTCCTTAGCAAAGAGCCAGGACTAACCCCTGAGCATTGCCGGGTATGACCCAAAAAGAAAAAAAAACTGGGGCCGGAGCGATAGCCCAGCGGGTAGGGCGCTTGCCTTGCACGCAGCTGGCCTGTGCCAGCCCGGGTTCAATCCCCGGCGTCCCATATGGTCCCCGAGCACCGCCAGGAGTAATTCCTGAGTGCAGAGCCAGGAGTAACCCCTGAGCATTGCCGGATGTGACTCAAAAAAGCAAAAAAAAAAAAAAACTAATATAAGGACATAAAAATTTAGAATTTACTGCCAAGCAAAATCATGAAAAGTGTCAATTTCACTCTATGTATAAGCCTGTTTATTACTTTTTAATCTAATATGTATTTTTCATAATGATGAGTAAGAAAGATTTTATCATGTGCAGCAGAATGAACTATAAAATATGCTTATCTGTACGAGTAACATATCATTCATAATGACATCTTTTGATATTGAAACGATGAAATTATAAATCAGTAATAAGCCACAGATAATAAAAATTAAATGAAAATTTTAAACAAAGTTCACTGAAAGTCTGAAGGTCACATAAAACCAAAAGATAAGTTTGGAAATGTTTCACTATTAATTTAAGTTTGAAATTCTCATCTCTTAAGTACTACTTCAAATCATATTCCACGGTATTTATTGGTGGCTTTTCCTCAAAATACATCAATGACATTGTGGGGAGGGGAAGAGGACTCCAAGGACTGATCTTCAAATAATACTTATAATTATTATAACATTTAGGTTACAACTGATTGTAAATAATTAAGCATTAAATATATATAAAATATATACATATATACATTTATATATCACTTGTATCACTTGTCTTCCTATTGTTCATTGATTTGCTCAAGCAGGCACCAGCAATGTCTCCATTTGTTGGGAATGTGGTCCATTATTGTTACTGTTTTTGGCATATTGAATACACCACAGGTAGCTTGCCAGGCTCTGTCGACATTTATATATACATATAAAATATATATGTATATATACATATATACATACATATGTGTATATATATGTGTATATATTATATATATATATATAGATATATATAAAACCCATGCAGGTAAAATTTTAGTTTCTAGAATTTGACAGACATGGAAATTTTATAATTTTAACATAGTGCTAGTGAAAATACATTTCAAAAATTAATCACCGGATTACAGATATCCTGGATTCCCTTTCAGGTCAAATGTGGAAGTCTCTTCCTAAGAGTACAGGTATAAAATGTATAATACTTCCCAAAGTGATCTTTAATAAGCCCATTCAATACTAACTATATATTCAATAATAAATTATTACTATTGATAATGCTTCAAATAGTTTTTGTTTCATCACACTTGAAAATGTTACTTTTTCATTCTTTATATACTGAAATAACCTCTATATTTACAATATGACTCATTAATTATTTTGGACTTTTTATTTTAAAGGATAACTTTATTTGCTATCAAATACTACACTCCTAAAATATTGGGGCCGGAGCGATAGCCTAGCGGGTAGGGCGTTTGTCTTGCACGCAGCCTGTGCCGGCCTGGGTTGATTCCTGGCATCCCATATGGTCCCCTGAGTACCGCCAGGAGTAATTCCTGAGTGCAGAGCCAGGACTAACCCCTGAGCATTGCCGGGTGTGACCCAAAAAGCAAAAAAAAAAAAAATTTCAAATGTTCCTCTCCATGTCCATCCATTTATAGGCAAAATTCATAACTTCATTTTTCCTAACAGCTGCATAGTATTCCATTGTGTAGATGTATCATAGTTTCTTTACCCAGTCATCAATTTTCAGGCACTCTGGTTGTTTCCAGATTCTGGCTATTGTGAATAATGCCGCTATGAATATAAAAGTAGGGATGGTGTTTCCGCATGTGTTTTTGGCTTCACAGTGTATATTCCCAGGAGTGGTATGGCTGGGTCAAATTAGCCAGAAGGAGAGAGACAGATAGACAGATATAGAATGACCACATTTATTTGCATGACATATATATATATACATACATATATGCACACATATATATGCACATATATATACATATCACTATCACTATCTTCCCGTTCATCATCTATTTGCAGAGCGGGCACCAGTAATATCTCCATATGTCCTGTCTCATGCTAGTAGAACCCAAAAGGCATCCGCTTGCTCCAGGAACATAGAGAGCCTCAAACCATTATTTAGGTCACGGGAATGACCTAATATAAATGTTACTGGTATTTGGCATATCAAATACTACACGAGCAGCCTGCCAGGCTTGCCGTGCGGGTGGCATACTCTTGTAGTCACCTCTAAATAAAGCATTTATTGATGAACCGCGGCGGCCGCTTAGCGGCCACTCGAGCCGGGCTGTGATAGTCTGGTCTGCTGGGTGGAGTTGTGACGAGAGGGAAGTCCGGATGTGGAAAATGGCGGGCCCCATGGAGTAGGGAAGGGTGGTCTGGCTTGTTGTGAGGCTCTGCTTGGGTGGCAGGCCAAGGCTAGAACCCACCATGCCTCCCGGGCGCCTCACGAGCAGCTGGGCACAGGGAGAGCACAGAGCAGCTCTGCCCGATGTCTGAGAGTCTCTGGTTCAGCATACATATTATGATACCAATATCCAAAGTCAGGCAAAACATGGATCAGGAGGTCTTGCCAAAGTTGGAAACTACCACAAACGTGTGGAAGCAGAGGTCAGGTAAGACAGAGAAGGGAACAGTTTGCCAATAATTGTCGAAAAGTCTATTACCACATAGAACTTAGCATTAAATACAGGCAAAAAGATAAACATGATAACCTCTAAGTATATGTATTACAATCCACAACATGTAAGAGAGGGAAGAGAGAAAGAGAAAGACAAAGAGAGAAAAGAGCTGGAGAACCTGCCATGGGGGCAGGCCAGGGGAGTGGAGGGAATCACGGACATTGGTGGTAGGAAATGGGAAATGGTGGAGGGATGGGTGCTGGAACACTCTATGGCTGAAACCCAAACATGAACATTTTTGTAATTGTTAAAAATAATAAAAAATAAAACATATTTCAAATGTGCAGCAATTGGTTCTAATAAATAATAAGAGAGATCTGAAGCCCTGTTACGTAAAGTTGTGACTACTTTCCTTTTATTTGTTCCTGTTCAGTATTTCATTCACCCCTGAACATAATATAAGCTAATATATCACTAGGGAAACCTTTCCACACAAAAGAAAGTAGAACTCACCATGTTCCAGCCAGGATAGAGGTAGTCTGTTCCAACAAACTCAAAGTAGTGAGCAAAACCTTCCTTCAGCCACACATCTTCCCACCATACAGGAGTCACGAGGTCACCAAACCACTGGAGTGAATAAATGATGGCATCAGATAAAATCAAATATACCCTGGAAATGTTTTATCTAAAATTAAGTATATTTTTTATAATTATCCTAACTAGAGTTAAATCTCCCAATCGATTCTGTGATCTTAAAATGTGAAAAGACTATAGATTTATTCCACTTCTTGGGTGACAAGAGTTTATCTTTTGCTTTTTTTTATTTTGTGGAGGTATTTTTTGTTTGTTTTCAGTACATAAAAACCCCAAGATGATCAAGTACACTAAATGAATTTTTTACATGGAGAAGAAAGAATTCAAGAGGGGGAAAATGATGATTGCTATCTTCAAATATTTGAAGCCCTATTAGTGGAAGAGATAAGAGCTCTTTATCTTATGCCTAACAAAGTGCAGATGAGAGCTGCTCAACATGTAATAGAGTTACTGGGTGTCTATTGGAAGTGCAGGAAACCCTTTAACAGACTGATAACAGAAGACAGAAATAATGCTCCAGCAGGCAGTGAGAGACTTATCTTAGAAGGTATGGAAGCATTGCCTTTCTGTCATATAGGTGATTTATTGAAAGAACTAAGGATTTTAATATGTTCCACATCTGAATCTTCATAATTTTAAGATAAGGAGTTGCAACAAAATTACCTCTAAATTCCCTTCATGAAAAATAATGCATTTTAATTGGTGCTTGGAATAAATTATGATACATTATGCTGAAATTCTTATATTTTATTTAGGTAAAAGGTAAATAGATTCTTTTTTTTTTTTTTTTTTTTGCTTTTCGGGTCACACCCGGCGACGCTCAGGGGTTACTCCTGCTCTGCACTCAGGAATTACTCCTGGCAGAGCTCGGGGACCATATGAGATGCTGGGGATCAAACCCGGCCGGCACAGGCCGGCTGAGTGCAAGGTAAATGCCCTACCCGCTGGGCTATCGCTCTGGCCCAATAGATTCTTTTTTAAGTTAAAAAAAATCCCACATTATATGTCATCCTAGAAGCTACACTTAAGACCTGAAATATAATGGTGAAAAGTCAATGTGTATCCTGGGAGCAGGGGTGCTAGAAGGGAATTAATGTGAGAAGGAAATTAAAAAAGAAAGTAGCAGCTGTACACCAGGTTTTCAGAGTTTATTGGTTTCTAAAAAGCATAAAGTTTTCTCCCAAAACAAGGGATATTTAAGCTCAGACTTCAAAGATAAGAAGACACACGTGTTGGACAACAAGATTCCAGTCAGATGTGAATATTCTTCCCTTAATGGGAAAGCCCTTTAGAAATGAAAAGTTGTGCAAGTAACAGTAGGAGCTAATCAAAGTTATGCAATACATCTGTAGGAGCTCCAGTACATAACTTCATTAATGATCATATTAACTTTGCGTGTGCTTTGTGTGTGTGTGTGTGTGTGTGTGTGTGTGTATGGAGTTGGTGCCCTCCCAAGAGGAGCTTAGAGGTTCTAGAGGAGAAATGGCAATTCTCTACCATCTGTTCTGCTGGTTCAGTGCAAGGCTTTGAGGAAACAGTGCTGCCCCCTGCTCTGAGATACTGAGCACTATCTGGACCACCCAGGATGCTTGGGACCCCCAAGGGCCCTTGTGCTTCGGGGATCTTGTAGTGCCAGGGATCAAACTTGGGTCAGCTGTATGTAAGGCCTATGCCTTAACCTCTATAAGTTCAGCCTTAGTGTTTTATGTTGATTTAAAAGTAACACTTACTAAAAAAATGTTTAATGAAATGAAAACGAGATAAACTTGAGCATGTTGATTATCACAAATAATAAGATTTAAAGTTCTTGTTCTTGAGTCCAGAAATATGACCTATGAACTGATCATATGCTTTGCATGAGGAAGAGCCGGGTTCAACTTTTAGCACCTTATGTTTCCATAGGTGGTCCCTAAGCACAAAGCTGGGAGTAGCCCCCAGAGCTCATCAAATCTGATCACAAAACAAAAGCTTTATGCTTTAACAAAAATATGTGTTTCCCATTTAAACTGAGATCCTGAAGTAGGAATTGTGACATTATAGGAACAAAAAGGTACTAAAGCATAACTTGGTAATATGGATTCTTGCAGGAGTTTCTCCTCATGCCCAGTTAGTTCCTCAACAGTATAAAGTGTTAACAGCACTACTAAACTGTTAACAAAAAAGTAACACTATATGCAACAAATAAGACTTTGTTCAAGGAACAATAGGAGCCTGGTCTCCTTTGAACAAATCTATAGATATAACTTGTTTCTATGAATGCTCAAATAAACTGTTCTGTCTCAAAGAACTGGTTTAGCTGAAGTGATTTCTGTTGCACAGCAGGAGATCCTGATTTTCTATGTAGAGACTCCCTTAAACCTCTGAGGCAAGGAACATGTGACGGAAACTGACCAGCGGACAGGTACATACATCTTGCAAGTTAACTGCAAAAGGTTGGTATTTGGATCTTATGAACTGCTCCAATTCATCATTAAGTCAGTTCCAACATACATGATTTAGTAACCCCCCTTTTCCCCACTGACAGTATTTTCTGCATCACTCTTAATGTTTTCTAGCTTCCTAAATAAGAGTGGACTTATAATCAACTGAAGCCATATATGACTCAATGAGATTGCTAATGTTTAGTTACTAATATCCAATAAAGGTTTTGCTTTTTAGTGACATTTACTTTTGTTACTCCTTTCACTGGAATCAAGATTTGAATAAGCATTGCATAATTTCTTGTAATACCTTCCATTCATTTAAAGAAAGTTCATGAAATCAAAGTGAAATTAATTTTTCCTTAGCTGCACTACAAAGCTGGGGAATTTACATATGAATTTCTAAACATGCCAAGACAAAATAGTATCAATCATTGGAGAACAAAGAGTGTATGACTGAGTTAGTGAAAGACTTCCTAAGTGTCTGTGTGATGGGAAAAGGGGAATAACAAATTGATTTCAGCAAAAGTAAATTTTGACACGTACACAAAACTCAGCTGCATCTTGCAGCAGTGCAATAAATCATTGCCATTGCTGCACTTACCATATATACACACCAATAATCACAAGAAAATAAAGCAAGGTTGACAAGGAACGGTAACAGGATAGGGTCCCCACAGAGGCTGCTAGGTAGCAGCGCCTTCTCACAAAACTGAGTGACAGTTGTGTATTCCATCTGATTTGTCTTTATGCGCCATTTGTGCTGCCATCTGAGAAAAAATGACTTATCTTCTGAAAAATAATTGTACAGTATTCTCCATATAATTAAAAGTTAATTGAGAGGATAATGATTTAGTTCCTAATCTATCTGAAATCACTTTACAGCCTAAATAGCGTGCAGGTATACTTACACCTGATCCTTTTTCTCATACCTGGTGACATATTTCATGAACAATGACCATGGTGACATCCAGCAAATAAGAAATAGATGAAACACTAGGATCCAGCAGTATTCTTTGTTCAACAAAAAATACTTAGTCCCCAGTTCTCCATAGCAGCGCACGGATGCTTAGGCACAGCTAAAAGATCTAGAAACAGAATAAAACAATTGCAAAAAATTTTAACAAAAATACGAAATTCTAAATTCATAGATTAAAAGAAAGTCTTAAAAAGATGATTAGAGGAAACACATGCTTTCTTAATTATGTCTTGATAAATGAAATGACCTGCATTTTTACATGGCAGCAGAAACATAGGCCGTCACCACACTGGCCATAGTGATTCATCACAGTATCAGACTCAAAGCTGTTGGAAGCTGGGAGTATTGACACTGTTATTGATGGGTTCATCCTAATAAGTTTCTGAAAGTCAAGGAATCCAAATGCAGCAACATCCTAGCATCAAAAAGGTATTGCAGCTTCTAATGAAAAGAACTTCTTGAATAATCTTACTGTTACTCACTATTTTTCAGAAGGAAACATTTCATATCAACTTAAAAATGTGAGTTGCCATTTTAAATGCTTTATATTTTAATATAATTGACAGATGATAAAAACAAAACAATTCCTATATATATATTATAGATAATAAAAAGGTGATAGTGAATGCTGTGGCAAAAACACTATTGAGGGTACCTTGCAGAATTTGATTCTGATCATGCCTTTGCTATTAGCTAGTTATAAGACATTAGTAAATCACTTAATTTCTTTAGACTACAATTTCCTCTCCTATAAAATAAGGTTATTGACCTTCATTAGCTCTAAAGTCCCGTCTAGCACACAAAAAAAATCTAAATAATGCTAAGATGTGTGCTTATTTTCAAAGGTCATGGATGTGTCGCCATCTTTGGGCTAAAGACAAAATATGTGTATTTTGATGTTGACGTGCTCCCTCTGATGTAAACACATCATGAATAAAATATTAAAAAGAAAGATTGGTGGGGAGAGGTCTCTGGGCTGTAAAATAAAATCTCTCAGTGGGTTAGAAATTGTATATTAACACAAAACAGTGATTACGTGTGAAGCCATGAGCCTGCTGTGTTGTGGCTCCTGGAGCAAGCAAGTAGCTTGGAATTGGCTCCATTAACATCCATGGAAACCAAGAGTTCCTAAGCAGTGTTGGAGTGACTGATGCCAGAGGATGAGTTAAAGCAAATATGCTCATGAAGAGCTAAAAATAACTAGTGATCACAGCATCATAGGGAAGTTATCAAAGGGAAGACTAAGAATTAGAACTCAGCCTGGCTGCAGCGCTATGTTTTTAATAATAGTGATGTCATGTCTATCTCTCATTCGGAAGTTCATCTTCCCATATAAACCCTAGAGTAAATCCCTAGGATATCAAGTGGGGTGTGTGGAGCAGAGGGTATAACAATGTAGACTGGATATTGTTTGTAGGTGTAAAAATAACTCCGCTTACCAAGATGATGAGAAAAAAAAACTGTAATTGTTCTAGGAAGGTATACTACACATAGGCCACTGAAATAGGTAATCTCACCATTAGATTCTAATATGACCTTTCAACATAAATAACTGGAGAAACATAACATTTAGATAACAAGATGTAAAATTTTGCCGTGTACCATGTAATGTCTACACGCATTTAAAAACCACATAGATATTTACATTTACATATACACATATAGAGAGTGGTGGCAAAATGTACATGCAAATGTATACAAAAAGTGATGCTAAAGACACATCCATAAATTGTGTTTTATTTTATTTACTTATTTTTTTTTGGTTTTTGGGTCACACCGGCAGTGCTCAGGGGTTTCTCCTGGCTCTGCACTCAGGAATTACTCCTGGCAGTGCTCGGGGCCCATATGGGATGCCGAGAATTGAACCCGGGCCAGCACAGGCCAGTCGCAAGGCAAACAAACACCTTACCCTCTGGGCTATAGCTCTGGCCCCCCATAAATTGTGTTTTAGATAAGAAAAAAAGGGAACTGGTTTAGGAACATTTTAATTGCTAATTTCTGGATTCAATTGTGTCATGTATGTGTAATTATGGTGGAGAATGGTGTTGTTTCCATACCACTGAGAAGCAACCAATAAGCAACGTTCCACAGTATGTAACCAGAAACAGTATCAGATTAAACTGTTAGAACTTAGTTTTAGAAGAATGCCTTACCACCCTCAAGGATACTTCTGGATGAACAGCTATAAATGAGTTTTCCATGACCTCTGCTTTGGATTTAATTACTTGAGTGTATCAACTATCAGAACTCAAGGTTTTCCTTCTAGGTTGCCAGTTTATTATAAGAAGACATAACTCAGAGCAAGGAGGGTAAAGGATGCCCATAGCATATGGGGTAAAGAAGGAAAATGGAATAAATGAATAAAATAATTTTTTAGGGGCCGGAGCGATAGCCCAGCGGTAGGGCGTTTGCCTTGCACGCAGCCGGTCTATGCTGGCCCGGGTTCGATCCCCCGGCATCCCATATGGTTTCCTGAGCACTGCCAGGAGTAATTCCTGAGGGCAGAGCCAGGAGAAACCCCTGAGCATTGCCAGAAGTGACCCAAAAAAGCAAAAAAAAAAAAAAAAAAATTAAATGGGAAAAGCTCTAAAGAAAATATAATGGGGTAATTAATAACAGTTTTACTATTGATAACCTAAAACTGGGAGTAACTAGAAGTGTACCTATCAATAAGTGAATTCTAAAATGTATGTAATTGTAATAATGTACCATTAAAAACAATAAAAAAGCAAAATAAAACAAAATTATCAATACACGTGAAAACATGGTAAACCACCAAATAGTTTACTGAATAAAAGGGAAAACTATATGAGTTCACACACAGACACAGACACACACATGCACACACATTGTATGATCCATCCCATTTTAAGTATAAAAATGAAAGATAATTTAGTGTCAAAAGACCAGTGGTGACCTGGGTACAAAGATGGAAGTGTGATAATGCAACAGGAAGCTTTGGGGAGTGACAGATATATCCACTTTGGTGATGATCTCAGATGTGTATAGATAATTTACATCATTAATTTTATGCATAAAATGTGTAGCTTACTGCACATATTTAAGACATTACTAAACTTCAATGACACTGTTTTGAAGAACATATCTAGTATATATTATTTTGCTTAATTTTAGAGAAGATATGTACATAGTGAATTAAATTATTTTAGTTTTTGAAAAATAAATTTGCCATGAGGCTGCATGTATTTAAATATACTGCCATAACTCTTTAAAGATGCTTTGAAAACAGAAGTAAACTCAAATGTTTCTGAACCTAATATATTTCAAAGCTCCAAGAAAATTCTGGTTTAAATTATGCAAAGTAGTTTGCTACAAATCAATTATAACAGTTTTAAAAAACTCTAAGATAGCAACAACCAACTCAAGTAATATTTGCTAAGGCTAGCACATGGAATAAGATCAACTTGACTTTTCCAACCTGTTCCCTTTGTGTTCTCTCATGTTCCTTCTCTCTTTAATACTAAGTTGAAGCAACTCTACAGTCAAAACCTCTCAAGACTCTCTGCTGTTGCCTAATCTGAACACTGTTTGAGAATGATTATAGCGCTGATAAAGGGTCTGTCAAATGAGCATAGCCCAGTTTCTTCATTTTTCAGTTTGCCCTTTTTCGTAGGTGCCATTGTTATTGTGCTTATTTTCATTATTTTTCTGTCATCCACTCGCTCCTGAAAATCAAGTTCCCAGGATTTTAACGTATGAATTTATTTTTGATATACTCAGTTTTCCATGTCATCTCTCCATTAAATATCATCTCTCACCCTCCAATACCCCAACATCTATTCAAAATCTCTAGACCAAACTAAACAGATACCTTTGCAGTGGACTAATAATTTTTTTAGCCACCCCGAATTGTATTTCTGGAGTAATCCTGCACCCATTAATTAAGTTAAGCCTTCAGAAAGCCACATGAGCTTCCTCTTTGTATATTCTGGGGAAATGATGAAAAATGCCCCATTACCCGACAAGGAAGAACCTTGAAACAATGGAAAGGTCTGAAGGATAACCAGATAGGATCTAAGGGTGCAGACAAACCGAAATCTAATCTAGTCTTCAGTTTTAGTTACAATGCTCTGATATATAACCTAGTAAGTTAGAAACATACCGTGACATATTCTACATTATTCGATAATCACTATCAAAAAAGAAAATGTTCACTATAATATCAGATCTCTCCTGTCATGATTAGATTCTGAGCTCACAGACCAATGTGGTATTTATAATCCAAAATGAAATGCCTTAAACCTAGCTCTAGTATTATCCAATCGTTGCCCCATCCCAAAGTCTGGTATATTTCAGTTCACACACTCACACTACATTGTCAAGTGTGAATGTCATACTCTAAACATGACAGAAATAAAGGGAAGACCATTGAAGAAATGGATTAAGATTCTCATCAGTTGGCCTACTTTCTGAACACTTTTCCTTATGCCAAATCCAGAGTTCCTAGAGCAATAGATATTCACCAATTTCTGCCTTTCAGATTTATACACTTAAATTGGGTGATTTACTTTGGACTTGTATTTGTTTGTTTATGTAAATACTTTGAGAATAGTAGAAGAGTACCTTCTAAGATCAGAACCCCAATGTTCCAGACTTCAAGCTTAAGCCTTATCAAGGACAGAAAGACCTGGGAGACATAGAGTTGACAACCAAAATAAAAGAAGTGTTATCCCTAGACATTCAAGTGCCTCATCTCAAAGATCCATTGCTCCAAGTACAAGCAAAGAATAGACCTGCTGGCAAGACTTGAGTGAGATCAAAGGATGTAGCAATTAACTTGAAAAGCAACACTGATTCTTTGTCAGGCATAAGAATTTAAAGCCAAAAAAATTTAGTGACATAGGATAATCCTAGAAATTTTTAATCTAGCATCAGGCAAAGCCTCCATAAGCTTTTGTCTGGAAACACCAATATTCTTCTTATATTTGTAGTACATTTCACTCATTTTTTCATTCAGAGTCTGTTGAGTTGTTGCAAAAGAGTTTACTCTCCTTCTAGAAGATGGGACTGCCAAGGACTCTAAGAAAGATCATATACTTGAGTATATGATCTTGGGGGAGAACATCTTGGGTAGGGTAGAGAGTCAATAAATATTCAGAGAGATTCATAAATACTATGGTCCTGTAATTCAGACTAGAAAGAAAGGACTATTGTTATGCAAAGGAACAACTTGGCTGGGAGAAGTATCTAAGATTGATTAAGCAGTTTATCACATAGAGGTTCTAGGATTTGTAATTTTCACCCAATAACACTTCACATCCATGGGGATGTCATCTCTTTATCCAAATGCTGCATGGCCAGTGTCTAACCTCACCAAGAGCATAGCTAATGTTCAAGTATTAATTGCAAAATGAGTTTAAAGTTTGCCTTATTTTGATGTGACATGGAATACAGCTAAGAATTTTGCTTGGATTTACAAACAAGACATAAACACTACCAATATCCATTCAAGTTAGAGCAGTAAATTCTTCAGTCCTGGTTTTCAGTTTCTTGGAATGGTTCTGTCACTGGAATCTAAAATATAGATTTATATGCTTATATATAATATATAATTATAGGACACATATATAATTGTTCATATCCATATTATCAGTCAGAGAACTTAAAACTTTGAACACTTGAATCCCGTTATTCATCGATTTGCTCGAGTGGGCGCCAGTAACATTCCCATTGGACCCTATCACGTGCCAATGTAGCCCAATGGCATCTGGTTGATTCAGGAATATGAAGAGCCTCAAACCGTTCCTTCAGGGTCTTAACAAGGAAGTCTGACCATCTTGTAGGTGGGGCGGCCACATGATCTTTTGGCATCCCGTGGGATCCAGTCAGTAACAGCTCTAGTCCAGCGGTTGTCTCCAAATCGCATTACATGTCCAGCCCATCTGATTTTCGATGCCTTGGCAAACGAGACAGCATCCCTGATTCTGGAATAGCGACGGAGGTCAGAACTCCGGATTCCTTCACTCACTTGAGTGAGACGTGATATTCCAAGCATAGCTCTTTCAATGCCTCTCTGGGAGACCCGAATAGCATTCTCATCCTGCTTTCGTAGGGCCCAGGTCTCTGAGGCGTATGTTAATGCAGGGAGAATGGTGGAGTCGAAGAGATGTGCCCGGAGCCGGAGGTTCTTTGTCCTTTTAGCTATTTCTTCGATGCCTTTGAAGGCATTCCATGCCGCTCTCTTCCTCCTGCACAGCTCAGGTTTTAGGTCGCTCATCATGTTGATTTCTCGACCTAGGTACTCATAACTGCTGCATTCAGAGATGTTTGTTCCATTGAGAGTGAATGAGGCCTCAGGAACTAGTTCATTTCTCATGAACATAGTTTTCTTCAGATTCAGCTGTAGACCTACCTTTCCACACTCTCGGTTAAAGTCAGGCAGCATTTGTGCCGCTTGGCTAATGTTTGGTGTTATTAGAATGATGTCATCCGCGAAGCGGAGGTGGTGTAGTTGCCAACCATCTATCTTCACTCCCATTCCTTCCCATTCTAATTGTCTCATGATGTTCTCGAGGGTGGCACTGAAGAGTTTTGGTGAGATGGTATGACCCTGTCGAACCCCTCTTTGACATCAATGATCACTTCTTTGTAGAATGGTGAGCTCCTGGTGGTGAATCCGTAATACAGCTCATGAAGGATCTTGATGTATTGGGTTTGAACACCCTGTTTGACTAGGGCTTCGATGACTGCTTTAGTCTCCACAGAATCAAAAGCTTTCTGTAAATCAATGAACGTGAGACAGAGCGGCATCTTGTACTCCCTACAAACCTCAATGAGCTTGGTTACTGTGTGGATATGGTCGATTGTGCTGAATCCTTTCCGGAAACCTGCTTGCTCGCATGGTTGTCCTTCATCTAGTGTTCTGCTAATCCTGTTCAGGATGACTCGTGGTAAACAGCTTCGTAGATGTCAGACAACAGGCAGATGGGGGCGATAGTTGCCGATGTCGTGGAATGTCTCCCTTCTTGAACATTAGAACTGTCCTGCTGGTTTTCCATTGGGAGGGCACCTTGCATTCGGACAGGTAGCGGGTGAAGAGCCGAGCTAGTGTATTGATGAGTATGGACGGCAGATTCTTCAGGTGTTCGGGTCTGACTTTTGTCTGGGCCTGGTGCTGTTCCCTTCTTTACCGACAAGATGGCATGTCGGATTTCAGAAGGGGAACATTGGGAATGACATATCCATCCTGTGGAATTTGGTATGTGGGCAAGTGGATGTGGCTATCATTTGTTAGTGGATTTGGATATGCCAAATCCAGTAACAAAAATGTTTATTTTCCTGACCCCGAAAGAGTCCTTTATACGGCAGCAGTAAGAAAGGCAAACAAGCAGTGCCTGATAAAATAAACTTTTAGGATACAGAATACTTAAAAGAGAACAGGTTTGGGCTGGAGCCATAGCACAGCGGGTAGGGCATTTACTTTGCACACGGCCGACCTGGGTTCGATCTCTGGCATCCCATATAGTTCCCTCGAGCACCACCAGGAGTAATTCCTGAGCGAAGAGCCAGGAGTAACCCCCTGAGAGTCGCCTGGTGTGACTCAAAAAGCAAAAAAAAAGAGAAAAGGTTTAACTTCAATTATACCATAAGTGGCATTTTGCCATGATTATACTTGCACATGAATATGTATGCTTTACTTAAAAAAAATCTTTAGTATATGAGGAAATAGGGAATGCTTGTTCAGTGTTGGTGATGTAAATGGTGTAGCCACTATGGAAAAAAAAACATAAATGTTTCTCAAATAATTAAAAATAGAAAATTTATGCTATCCATTGATCCCTCTTCTGAGAATTTATTTTAGGAATACAAAAATACCAACTCAAAAAAGTGGTTGTAGCAGCATTATTCACAATAACCAAGAATTATTTTAAACAGATGACTGGATAAATAAAGATGTAGCATAAATACACAACAAAAAAATATTGAGCTATTGAAAAGGTGAAATTATGATATTTCTTGAATTCCTCCCTAAAGGATATTATGTTTAGTAAAACAAATAAGAAAAATACAAGCACTACTTGATTTCCTTTACATGTGGAAACTGAAAAATGAAAGCAGCAAAAAAAATGAATCAAAGCAAACCCTAAAGCTATGAGGAAAAAGATAGTGATTACCAGAAAGAGAAGAGGTAAATTTTATTTAGGATCTCAATGTATGATAAAGGATGGAAACAATAGAGAGTGAGCATAGTATACAATAGACCAATGTTGATTTATTATTCTGAACACTTAAAGCCTACATGGGATTATGAATAATATAATTTTGCACATTTTACAGAAAAAACTTTAGAAGTAAAACTCTTTGATATTAAACTATTACATGTGGACAGTGGAATGTAAATTTTATTTCAGATAGCAATATCAGTAAGGACATATTCACAGAAACTTCCCACTACTGATAATTTATATGAGCAGAAACTACTTTCATCACCTTTTCTAGTGAACTTCTGAAGTTTTTGTTACTACTTTTATATTGTTTCTAAGTCACAAATAAGTTATTAATGGCTGTTTTTGTGGATCATTTGAGCAAAAAGTGCTTAAACTTTCCTATCCCTGGATATACCTCAAAAAAAAATTAAACAGAGAATCCGGTCCTTCAAAATTTAAAATAAAACATCACTCTCCTGGCAGAATTTTTATGTTGGCTCGTTTCCTTCAAATAAACTAGTTTCATCACCACATTTTGGCCTTAACAGAATTTTCATTAGTACCACTTGTATTCACAAGCCTAGCATTTAAGTTCTCAAACTCCTACCATTCTCCTGAATTAGCATTAGGCCATAATATGTAGTCAATGTTTTTGCTGATCCTCCAGCCACACACGCAAAAAGATTTTTTTTTCCATTTCTGTAATCACTTTTCCTCAACACTTACTGATTACTGTCAATTGCAAAGGAGGAACACTTTTCATGTGTTGCTTAATTTCCTCTTCCCTGAAAAAAGAATTTCTATGCCAAAGGACTTATCCCATATGCAAAGGAACACTTGTTATCGTCTCATGCATTAAATTTTTAAAATTAGCTCTATTTTATTTTAAGTGATCATATTTTGCATCTTCTTTGGAGTAGTTTCAAAACTCCTGGCCTGCTTTAACGGACAAGATTAGGGAAGAAACACAAAAATCTCACTACATGACTTATATCCCCATAATTTGGTGACAGGACAAATTAACTAATGTTGATTTTAAAATGAAGACTTGCTGTTATGGGAGAAAATGTAGACTGAAAGTAAAGCTTCCACTATATCAAGATTTCATATTTAATATACATTTATTGATTACTAAAATATGTCCTCATGACCTAATATAGGCCAGACTGATCTAGTTACCAAATAAATAAATATGAAATATAAAATTCACCTTAAATAAACTATCATACTTCTTGCAAACATGACATAAATAAGTTTAAAAAGCATATATTCAACTACCTGTGAGTACATAATACGCTTGACACTGTGAAGAGCAGAAACTAAGAGCAGTTTCTAAAGTCAGCCACCTAGGTTAGAAACTCACTATGGTACTTAAAAAGAACATGAGAAATCATTTCTCTACATTTTCATGGTCTATGAAATAGAGATGATCTCAGTGACAACTGTATCATAGCATTATTACAAGGGCTATTGTAACACAATTCTAAGGGTCTCTCACATTTCTGTGTGTCATACGATCACCAACATTTAATGATTTTTCTTCATTTTATATTTTAAAGGCTATTTGAAGTCACTAGATACAGTGTCCTCAGTAGAATAAAGGAGAGGAATAGGCTCTAAGAGACAGTGTCCTCAGTAGAATAAAGGAGAGGAATAGGCTCTGTGGTTCCCACCTCTATGATATTCAAATTCTATCTCAACTGCTTTTCATTGCAGCTGGAATTCAACTTGAGAGTTGGAATTCAAGGAGCAACTACACAATTCTAATAGTATGGTTACATCTATAGCTAGAGTAATAGTTTTTTGTCTCTAATCTAAGATATTATTGCCTTTGGGAAGCATGATGAAAATGACAGACTGACTTATTAAGCCTGCAGAGAGAGTAAGGTCAAATATCCCTTACAATTCCTGGCAACCGGGGCTGGAGGGATAGTAAACTAGAGTATTCATCTTCGTGCCACCAATCTGGGATCAATCTCTGGAATGCCATATGGATCCCTGAGCCAACAGGAGTCATCCCTGAATGCAGAGATAGGAGTAAGTCCTAAGCACCGTGGGATGTGGCCCCAAAACCAAGAAGAATAAGAAACTTAGCACAAGATATACTTGGTAAAAGAATTAAAATGTTGGCTGTCACAACAGTAATATAAACCTAAACAAAAATAAAGTTCCTGATAACTATGAATATGAAATACTTAGAACAGTACTTAGCAGGTGCTAAGTTCTCAAAGCTGCTATTTAGTAAGATAAGAAAAACAAGTTCCCTGTGATACCCATGCTTTCATCCTAAATTCTTGTGAACATATCAGATTGCTTAACAAATAAATTCAAATTAAAGTTGCTAATCAATAGAAATTTTAGTGTCAGAGACAAGAGAATTATTCTGGTAAACCCTAGATAATAGAGTCACTACAAGTGAATATTGGAAGACACACATACATATGTCAGTATAGTGTACAGTATGACTACGATTCTGTTAACTATCACTCATTAATGTGAGAAGGTGGCCAAGCAAAAAGGACATCAGGCAGCCTCTTAAAATGACTTAGAAAGGGCAAAAGAATTGGTTCTAGGATTCTCCCCTAAAGTTTTTAGTGAGAACAGAGTTACAGATCTGTAAATGCATTTGTGTTGTCTTAAGCCACTAGGGAACTGGTGATTAGTTATAACATCATTAAGAAACTAATAGAGTTATCAGCATCAGCTCATTATTCCTCTTCATGGTACTATCTAAAACCCATAACATAAGATGAAGAAAGAGACTTCTGAGAAAGTCAATTTTGAGATCTGTGGAGAAAACAGGAATTACCTGCATGGAAAGTCATTTCAGGTAAGGGAGTGTGCAAACAAGTGAGAGAGTATGCATTACTTTCAGTCAACAATAACTAGATTGCTATGGCTGAATGACACAGATAGCGACCCAATCTGCTTTGAACATGTTGAGTCCGAGATGTCTATGGAATATTAACTTAGAGATATATGCTAAGAAACTGGCTATAAAGTCCTGGTCCCATACACTAAAGAGAAGTTTAGACTGAGACAGCATGTGATTCATCAACATGGATACTATTGTAATGAAGCTGAATAGTGAGCATAGAAGAGGCAAAGGTGAGGTCAGTCCGAAGAGCACTGAGGTTTTAAAAATAAATCAATAAAACTTAAAAAGCTATTCACTTTTTTATTTAAAAAATGGTCTTGACTTTCTAGGAGGTAAAAACAAGTGAGTAATCATTAGTAGTGAGGCAGGTATGTAACCTGGTGCTGGGTCAAAGAAGTAGTAAAACCAAAAACATAATCCGAGCCAGAGAGATACAAGAGATTCAGGTGTCTGCCTTGCATGGACGTGAACCTGGTTAGAACTCCAGCGCCACATATGGTTCTCTGAGAGCCACCAGCAGTGACACCTGAACACGGAGGTAAGGCCTGAATACCACTGAGTGTGACCCAAGGCCCCAGACCAAACCAAGATATGAACTAAAATATATTATGGTGTCACTAAGCATGTTGCTATCCCCAAAGTATGAAAGCTGTACCCCTTTGAGATGTAGGAACTAAGGCTGATAAGACTAAATGATACCTAGTCAGTCCAGTGCAAATTGGATCCCTTAGGAGACGAGAAAACTGCAGTAGGAACAAAAGGCCCCAATAGACAAAACAAATCATCAAAATCACCATAAAGACAAAAAAATAAAAAAAATCATAAAAAAATCAAAGTCCCTTTCCTTTAAGAATAATCAATCCAACAATAGACCTACAAAGAAAGTCCCACCATGCAGGAA
This sequence comes from Cryptotis parvus, assembly GCA_021461705.1. Taxonomy (NCBI): domain Eukaryota; kingdom Metazoa; phylum Chordata; class Mammalia; order Eulipotyphla; family Soricidae; genus Cryptotis; species Cryptotis parvus. The sequence goes on along the minus strand of JAJIBD010025948.1, from coordinate 2,671 downwards.
ACTTTGCAGAAGTGACCTTCTGACATTCCATTTCTGGAATCAACTGAATTCCAACGTGGGATATATAGTTATAACGTTTACTCATGGAAATCTCTCTGTTCTGTTACTTGTCGATTTGCTTGAGTGGGTGCCAGTAACATTTCCATTTGATCCTGTCACATGCCAGTATAACCCAATAGCACCTACTTGCTCCAGGAATATGAAGAGTCTCAAACCATTTGTTCAGTGTCTTAACAAAGAAATCTGGCCATCTTGTAGGTGGGGGCCACATGATCTTTTGACGTCCCATGGGTCCAGTGAGTAACAGCTCTAGTTCAGCAGTCATTACCAAGTCGGATTACAAGTCTAGCCCATCTGATTTTTGACACCTTGGAAAATGAGACAGCGTCCCGGTTTTCTATAGTCAGCAGAGGTCGGAACTCCAGATCCTTCTCTCACTTGAGTGAGGAGTGACATTCCAAGCATAGCTCTTTCAATTCCCTCTTTGGGAGACCCGAATAGCATTCTTATCCTGCTTTTGTAGGACCCAGGTCTCTGAGGAGTATGTTAATGCAGGGTGAACAGTGGAGTTGAAGAGATGTGCCTGGAGCTTGAAGTTCTTTGTCTTTTTAGCTATTTCTTCGATGCTTCTTGAAGGCATTTGATGCCGCTCTCTTCCTCCCTGCACAGCTCAGGTTTTAGGTCGTTCATCATGTTGACTTCTCGACCTAGGTACACATAACTGCTGCATTCAGAGATGTTTGTTCCATCTCTGACTGGGGCCTCTGGAACTAGTTCATTTTTCATGAACATAGTTTTGCTGAGATTCAGCTGATAGACCTATCTTTCCACATTCTCGGTCGAAGTCAGCCAGCATTTGTGCCGCTTGACTAATGTTTGGTGTTATTAGAACGATGTCATCAGCGAAGCGGAGGTGGTTTCATTGCTGGCCATCTATCTTCACTCCCATTCCTTCCCATTCTAATTGTTGCATATGATATTCTCAAGGGTGGCGCTAAAGAGTTTTGGTGAAATGGTATCACCCTGGCGAACCCCTCTTTTGACATTGATGATCACTTCTTTAGAATGGTGAGATCCTGGTGGTGAATCCGTAACACAGCTCACGAAGGATCTTGATGTATTGGGTTTGAATGCCCTGTTTGGCTAGGGATTCAATGACCACTTTGGTCTCAACAGAATCAAAGGGCCCAGGTCTCTGAGGCATATGTTAATGCAGGGAGAATGGTGGAGTCAAAGAAATGTGTCCAGACCCAGAGGTTCTTTGTCCTTTTAGTTATTTCTTTGATGCTCTTTGAAGGCATTCCATGTCACTCTCTTCCTCCTGTGCACATCAGGTTTTAGGTCATTCACCATGTTGAGTTCTCGACCCAGGGACACATAACTGCTGCATTCAGAGATGTTTGTTCCACTGAGAGTGAATGGGGCCTCTGGAACTAGTTCATTTTTCATGAGCATTGTTTTGTTGAGATTCAGCTGTAGACCTACCTTTCCACATTCACCATCAAAGTCAGCCAGCATTTGTGCCACTTGGCTAATAGTAGTTGATGTTATTAGAATGATGTCATCAGTGAAGTGGAGGTGGTGTAGTTGTCAACCGTATATCTTCACTCCCATTCCTTCCCATTCTAATTGGCGCATGATGTTCTCAAGGGTGGCACTGAAGAGTTTTGGTGAAATGGTATTACCCTGCTGGTGAGGTGCAAACCCTCTTTTGTCATTGATGATCGCTTCTTTGTAGAACGGTGAGACCCTGGTGGTGAGTCTGTAATACAGCTCAAGAAGGATCTTGATGTATTGGGTTTGAATGTCCTGCTTGGCTAGGGCTTCGATGACTACTTCAGTCTCCACAGAATCAAAGGATTTTTCTAAATCAATGAACATGAGACAGAGCGGCATCTTGAACTCCTTACAAACCTCAATGAGCTTGGTTACCATGTGGATATGGTCGATTGTGCTGAATCCTTTTCAGAAGCCAGCTTGCTTGCATGGTTGTCATTCATATAATTTTTCTGCTAATCCTGTTCAGGATGTCTTAAATGTACAGCTTGTAGATGACGGACAACAGGCAGATGGGGCAACAGTTGTCAATGTAGTGGATGTCTCCCTTCTTGAACAGTAGAAGTGTCCTGCTGGTTTTCCATTGGGAGTGCACCTTGCATTCGGACAGGTAGTGTGTGAAGAGCTGAGCCAGTGTATTGATTAGTACTGACAGCAGATTCTTCAGGTGTTCGAGAATGACTCTGTCTGGGCCGGATGCTGGTTGTGTCTTTACCAACGAAATGGCATGTCGGATTTCAGGTTGAGAAGGTTGGAAAGGACATATCCATCCTGCGGAATTTGGTATGTGGGCAGTTGGACGTGGCTATCAAAGAGATCTGAGTAGAAGTCATGGATCTTCTCCATTGCCTTTCTGGAAGATGTGATCGACCCATCAGAACATTGGAGGGCAGTCATCTTGGTCTTATAGTTGGTAAAAGACAGGTGGGCATTGCGAATGCTTTACCAAGCTTCTGTTGCATCTGTCAGTATTGCTGCTCTTCTCTCTTTGAGGTCTTCCTTTTTCGCTTTTCTGCACTGCTTTGCGAGCTTGGACCTTAGCTTTAGTCGGCCTGGGGCTCACGCCTTCCCACATTGCAAATGAGCTTGAGAGTTTTTGAAGACAGGTATCCTT